>VYXH01000326.1:940083-952782 GCA_013397275.1 Burhinus bistriatus
GCCTACCTGCCAGCAGCCTCTCCTTCAGGAGGTTGAGCACGCCGGCCGAGGTGGGCCCCTTGGGCTTGTACACGGCGAACAGCCCGCTGAGAGAGAAGAGCTTATCGGCGGACTTGCCGAACACGACGCCGCCCGCCTCCCTGGCAGCCATGCTCCCGGCAGGCCCCGCCGAGCAGAGCAGCCGGCCCGCCGCGACCGCCCGCCTTCCGCCCCTCCCGGCGCCCGCTGGGAAACGTAGTCCGCCGGCCGCAGCCGGCAGGCCCTGAGGGGAAGGCGGCGGGCGGCAAGCCGGGCACCCCGCCCCGGCAGCCGGCGGCACGGAGGGACCGGCTGGCCGGTGAGGGTCCTTCAGTCCAAACGAGGTGGCGTTAGGTAGCTCCGCCAGGCACAGGGGCATACTGCAGGCATTGCTGGGGAAGTTCACTAACGGGTGCGTGTCCCCTCGCCCATCACTGCGTTAGTCGTCGTACCTTCATTGCCCAGCTTGAAAGAATTGCATTCTGCTGACTCGTTGCCGAGTCCATTAATCTGCCTGCCTTTGTATGTGTCATATAAGAAGGGAAGGCAGGCTCCTCTCGGATCTCTCGCCTCCGAACAGGAGTACAGCCAGTGGGTTTTCCTCTTCAGGCCTGATTTGTACAGACGCGTTTCTCTGACGACACTCCCAAGGCATTTAAGCAAGCTATGTTTGAGCAAGGCACCGAGAGCCTGGATGCTTCATCCATCCATTTCATTTATTCATTTGTAAGAGCCTGCCGATGAAACCATGAAGAGACACTATTACACAGAAATGAATACATGGCTACCTAAGGGCTATGCATGTTCCCATGTTCCCACTCCTTCCTAGAGCTTGAGAGAAGTAAATCTTCCTGCTGAAGTCAATGGCTGTCTCTGCATATGGCAGGATCAAGGTCCCTGTGTGGTTTTCCAGCCTGTACCGGAGTCAGCAGCTCGCTCCATGCCTGCTCACACCTTCCACAGCAGCCACACGGGGCCCTAATCATCTTTGTAGCCCTTTGCTGTACCCTCTCCAGCAGTTCCCTGTCCTTCTTGAACCGGGGAGCCCAGAACTGGGCACAGTACTCCAGGTGCGGCCTCACCAGGGCAGAGTAGAGGGGGAGGATAACCTCCCTCGACCTGCTGGCCACAGTCTTTTTGATGCGCCCCAGGATGCCATTAGCCTTCTTGGCCACAGGGGCACATTGCTGGCTCATGGTCATCCTATTGTCCACTGGGACTCCCAGGTTCCTTTCCACCGAGCTGCTTTCCAGCAGGTCAGCCCCTAACCTGTACTGGTGCATGGAGCTATTCCTCCCCAGGTGCAGTACCCTACACTTGCCCTTGTTGAACTTCATGAGGTTTCTCTCTGTGCAACTCTCCAGCCTGTCCAGGTCTCGCTGAATGGCAGCACAGCCTTCTGGTGTGTCAGCCACCTCTCCCAGTTTTTGTGTCATAAATATGACTATTAAGAAATGGTATTAGTAAGCTTCCAAGCAAGGAGATTGCAGCCCAAGGACTGAAATGCAAACCTATCACACCATCATCGCCAACAGTATTGTTGGGTTAGCAGACTGCTCTGAAAACATCGCAAAGGATCAGAGGGAGATTATGTATAAAGACGTCCTTAACGCAAAGAGCACCTCAGCTCTGCATGTGGCAGACAGGGCCTGTGAAAAAACTCCTGGTACTGCCTTCTTTGGACTAACCTAAGCTGAGAATTGTCTAAAATGATTAACCTATGACACGAGCATGGGGCATGAACTGAAGTCCAGTGTCTGACCCCCAGTACTGTTTCCACAAATTGCAGAAAGCTTTTTTTTTTTTTTTATTTTTTGAGGACAGGGTTTCAGGTGTCTGGAGAAACTACCTCCGACTCTCATTTTTAGTATTGAGCAGGAAGTTCTTGTACGTCTCCCAGACTTCAGCATCAGCAATTAAAACACGACACTGTGTTATTGCAGCAGATGGAGTCTTTGAAGGCTTAGAAAGAAGAGGTTTGCTTTGACTTCAGTGGGCATTGGATAAGGGCCCAGAATAAGAACTGTGAAAAACTATTAATGACTGTCAGTATTTTAGTGAGCTGGAAGTATAAGTGTACATAAATCATACATGGCTCTCTTCATGGGGCAAGGTTATTCAGCATTCAAAATGGTGGGAATGTTGTACCAAACTGTTCATCTCAAGGGCATTATTTCAGATTTGCCTCATGTTTCTTGTGATTAAAAGTCATTACCATCTGCTCAGTAGCCTATTTGAAATGAGGTGTTTATCTCCAACGATTCCTAGCCAAGCCAGGATCCACAACAACCAAAAGCACTATTAGAGTTACTGACTTTTTTTGCAACCTTAATAAAGGGGCTCAGTAAGTGGCTGAAAGGATGATGTTGCTTTATGTATGGAACATGACAGATATAGTAGAGACAGGCCAAATCCTCCACTCGGGTCACTGGAATTGCACAAAGTAATGCCTCGAGGATCTGGTGCAATTATTCTTTATAGAGAAGAGATAATGGGTAGTAGCTGTTGTACATGCAAACAGCACAAGTGCTATTGCACAAGAGGAGAAATTCGTTACTTTCTTGTGTAGAACAGAGGCACAACATTTCCTTCTACCTTCTCCAGAAAGATGCTCACTTCTTTGTGTGCTTTCCGACTGACTTTTTCTGAGGTAATGCTCACAGACTACAATGCAGAAGGCAATGGTGCTGCATTACAGCTTTTAAAGTAGATTCAGTAGCAACAGGCCATTTCTGTATTTGTGTTCACTTTATGGTTCCAGCTTTATTGTCTGTATCCAAATTAGAGCAAATAGCTGCAAGGAGGTCAATCACAGCTCATGTTCTTCCTGTAAAAACAGAGCTGCAGCTGTTTGAAAGTTTAGGTCCTAGTCATGTAAACTGCTCCCTTGTCAGCTAGTGGAATTTTGTCTGTAATAGGAACTATCAAAGCCTGAAATAGATAGAATTTTTTTTCCTCTAACTGTTCCATCTGTTTGGATAATAAGGCGTAGATACAGATCTCTTCAACTTGTTAGTTCATTTGGTCCCATTCAGATGGGCACAAAGCACATAATTCATTGTGAGTGAGTGGTTCTTCTGAACAAAAGTAGGTTCTTTGGTATCTTGCTGAAGTGCAGCAATTTTGAAAAAAAGAATTTCAATTATTGCATGCAAGGGAAAGATAAAACTACCCATGGCATACAGTAATCCTAGGTTTGGCAATTTTTGTTAGTCATTCTGCCCATGAGAAAAGGTTCATAAACTGCAAGTATTTCATGAACAGATTTTTGTATATTTTTCAGAACAAGATCGGTAGTTAAGGTTTACACCAATTTGGATTTTATGTCCATGCATTTGTTTATTTTTAGAAATATTTTCTTCCACCTTTATTCTGGTTTCTCTGATATTAGAGAGACTATTTTTAATTTAGAATAGTTTAGACAAGAAGAGGTTTTGGTTAGCTGATTGAATGCAGATTTATAGTCTCAGTTTGAGTTGAACTGGACAGAATATAGGAGGATCCAAATGTTTTTAACTGTTCCTTCTTTATATGAAATGCAGTTCTGGCAGTTAGCTAAACAAGAGAACAGCAATTTTTCCTGATCACTGGTAGGTCACAAGTCATAGAGCCATAGAATCAGTTACATTGGAAAAGACCTTTAGGATCATCAAGTCTGCCACTAAACCATGTTCCTAAGCTCCACATCTACACATCTTTTAAATACGTCCAGGGATGGTGACAACCAGGTCCCTGGGCAGCCTGTTCCAATGCTTGACAACACTTTCGGTGAAGAAATTTTTCCAGTATCCAATCTAAACCTCCCCTGGTGCAACTTGAGGCCATTTCCTCTTGTCCTATCGCTTGTTACCTGGGGGAAGAAACTGGCCCCCCACCTCTCTACAACCTCCTTTCAGGTAGTTGTAGAGAGCAATAAGGTTTCCCTGAGCCTCCTTTTCTCCAGGCTAAACAATGCCAGTTCCCTCAGCCACTCCTCATAGGACTTGGTGCAGAACTATGGAGAAATACGTTACAGATATGATTTCAATTGCTCCTTAGGGACCCTTTATAAACATAGTGCATTAATAAGTGAGAACAGATCTATTATGGACTGGGAAGTTACTTTTAATCTCTGATACATGCCCAGGTGTGTCTGTAATGACAAAGGACTAAGCATGGTCTGGAATCAGAAAACTCAGTGATGCTGAGGGGAAGAAAAACAAAGTTTTGCAGTTCTTTGTTGCTAATAGAAGTCTCAGTGGGATTCTAAGTTCTTGTTTAAATTTGCAGTTTCTTGTTACATTTGCTGTCAAAGAACTAATTTTCCAAGAAGCTGTATGCTAATTAGGAACAACAAAGAATTTACCAGATGTGCATATGGAAAAAGGCATCACATGAGGGATTGTTTATATGGACAATTCAAGTCCAACCTGCCCCTCTGTAAATTCAGAACATAAGGTTAAAAGGACCTAGACATTATGAAATCTGAGAAGCTGCTAAATGTCACAGCTAGAAAATAAATTCAGCAATATGATTTGAACTGGAGTGTGTTTTCTTGAAAAACGTTCAATCTTGATTTGGAGATACTGGGAGACAGGAAAAAACCCAGATCTGTAGCTTCACTAGCGGTTCAAATTTATACCTGTTTTCTCAAGCGGCTTTGTACAACTTCAGCATTCAGATAAATGTGTTAATAATCAGCCCTTTGTTGACTCATTCTCATCTTGTGAGCACACATATATACTCTGATTAATGATTTATGATGGATGTGTGGAAAAGAGAATACCTGAGCTCCTCAAATGGCCTCCTTTCCTCACCTATTCGAGTGAAGGAAGAGATTGTACCTCCAGAAAAAAGCCACCTTCAACATCTAGCATTAAACTCACATCAAAGTTATGAGTGACACAATAAATATTGTGTCATTTTCTTGGCCCAAGAAAGCTAAAGCCTATGAAGCCCCCCATCTGTGGAGAGTGAAGAGCTTCTCTTCAAAAACCCTTCTGCACTTCCAGATTCAATGTGCTGTAACTGTAACATTGGCAGAGCCATCTCCTCTGCTACTGGAAGCCTGTAGCAAATGCTTAGGGAAAACATAAGAATGAAGACTGCAAGGAGTTTCCTGCTTCCCTTACATACCCTCCCAACTTCTCGTTGTCAGCAGCTGGAGGTATTTTTAGCCAAAGCTTGAATGTGGACCATTATGTTTAACCATTATCAATAGATCTTCCTGCTGTTGTCTAATCTGCCTAATTGCTTTGAAACTATATCTACATTCAGCTTTTACTCTGTGGCAATGACTTTCTGACGTTAGTTGGAGGTTGTATGAAGGAGTCCTATTTATTTTGTCCTTTATTTCAGGCTACCTTGACTAGCACTCCTGATTCCAGTACAATGAAAAATTCACTCATTTATTTCCTCCATCTCTCTCATGATTTGAAAGGCTTTAAATCATATCTTGCTCTCCCCCTTGTCTGTCTCTTCTCAGTGTGAAGAATCCTATTAAGTCTTTCTGAAGCTTTTTTATTTAGTCAGTCCTTGGACAGAGGCTATTTGTTGGCTATAATCTTCATTATGATTGTAACTATCTTCTCCATCTGTTTTTAGATTTTACAGCATCCTTCTTGATATGGGGTAACCAGTGTTTTACTAAGCAATTAAAATATGGCCATGCTATGGTTTTATAGCATGGCATGACAAGACCTTCTGTTGTGCTTTCCATTCCTTCCCAAAATTCTTAGCACCTGTTTTACTTTTTTTATCTCTTTATGAGGTGCCAAGCTTGACCTGGGCACAGCTGTAGAACCTCTTTTTGCACCAGTAAGATGAGGTAGCATCATTAACAGAGCTGGGGATAGATGGTGGCAGGTGTCTCAGTCCCACACCACACTTTCCTGACTGCCTGACACTTCATGTATTGTGAGTGAAGCTGCCTGATAGCTGTTCTTTTTCTCCCCGCATCCTCCATCTTCCATTGCATGGATACTTTTAGGGAGTCTACTGGACAAACACACAAGTTATATTATTGGGGGAAAGAATAATTCTCTGCAGAAGTAGGATAGCACATGTCATTATTTGCTTGTTAGTCTTTCCTTCCAGTCTAACAAGTCTTCATACCCTTCCCAAGAATGGCCCACAGCGAGTGACTCACAGCAAGAAAGTAAACAGGCAGCTGAAACGCATTTCTGCAAAAGGCAGTTAGAAGAAGCACAGAGATGAAGGTTCACTCCACATTAGGGTCTTGGAGGTGCAACCCAAAATGTAATAATGTCTTAAAAGCTCTGACCTACCATATGCTTATATGAATAAAGGAATACCTCTCCTAAGTCTGAAGAAGAAGGACTGTCCAGAAACCCTACAAAGGGTGGTGGCTAAGCGTCTCTGGTTATTCCTGCCAAGAAGAGTGGGAACATAAGTAGATGACCTCCCCCCAGACATGACATCAATCAACACATCTCTGCTCTAACTGGAGACATCCCCACAACAGTCATCCCACACACAGACAGAAACTGACCTTTCTCAACCTAACTCTAACTTGACAATTTTCTCAAGCCACCATCTTTCTTTTGTTCCCTAGAAAAAGTCAACAATTTGGCTGTAATTCTTTCAAAGAAAGACACACTCCCCACATTCATCTTCTACCTGATCATTCACCCCTTGCAACTGCTCCTGAATATCTACCTAGCTTAACACATTCTTTGCTTTGAAAGGCTTGTAAACATCACCAGCCCAACCAAATACTTATGATGAGAAGGTCAAAGCAGTGGATTTGCTATCCAATTGTCCCAAGAATTAAATTGGAGCCGAGAAGGTGTTTGCTGTGTTTCCTGGCCAGAGGAGTCAGGGGTCATTCTGGCAGGTTTTGCCTGGAAGATAACCTGCTGACATGAGAACAACCATAGCACACTTCCTCCATCCTCTTTTGTTGTCAGAATCTCACCCTAAATAAGTGCAACTAACTATGGATTAGTTCCAATTAATTCAGAAGTGCAGACAAACAAAAGTAGCCATTGCCCACAGGCGGGGGCTGCCAATTGCATCACTAATGAGAAATCCAGAATCAATAGTCAAGCAGCTCCAGGCAGTGAAGTATATTTCTAATGCACGTTATAATACTGTTGACAGAAATTGTTCCATTTGCTATAAATTATTCAACTTTTAATTGTTTAGGCTTTGGAGTCTGTAAAGATGCTAATTGCCAACTGTAAGATTAAATTGATAGTGTCTGCTTTTTATTTTCATAAAGTTGAACTTAAATTCACAGAGACAAGAAAGACTTCGATTTTACAGATACCTTGTTAAAATAAGGAGATCAAAAAGATGATGAGTATTCCACGTTTTTATTCTGGGTTGTGATCATTAAAATGATGTTCCATATTTACCATGTCTATGTGAACAAACTAATAAATATTTTGACCAGTACACATACCTAGATCAATATTCCACTCCATCTGGGTTATCCCATCCCATATCTTGATCATGGACAATGAGCAACCCTAAGATGAGACTATATTTTTGCCTATCACATCTGAAGTCCTATACTTTTCTTCAAAATAAGAGAGTAAAATGGAGTCAGGTATTTGTCAGTATTCTAACATTTCTTCCAGGTTTTCATGTATTTGTATCATTCTTTCATTGGCTGTTTTATCTTGCAGGATTTGCAAGTATATTTAGACAGATGGACAAAGAGAAAGTTTGCTTTTTGTAGTAATCACTATGGGGAAATAATAATGAGAAGCTTATTCAGAAATATTTTTGCTTAGAAAAAAGTCTTTATTTGCTAGAAATATAAATCTGATATCACCTAGAAAGTCAGTCTGGATTTTTCCACTTTAAACTGATTTCCTTTAATTTGAACCTCTGCTTAAACTGTTTGATGAGGAAAGGAATTGCTATTCATAGAATCATAGAATGGTTTAGGTTGGAAGGGACCTTAAAGATCATCTAGTTCCAACCCCCTTGCCATGGGCAAGGACACCTCCCACTAGACTTGATTGCTCAAAGCCTTGTCCAGCCTGGCCTTGAAAACTTCCAGGGATGAGGCCGCCGCAACTTCCCTGTGCCTCACCACCCTCAGAGTGAAAAATTTCTTCCTAATATCTATTCTAAATCAACCCGCTTCAAGTTTGAAGCCATTACCCCTTGTCCTATCGCTACATGCCCTTGTAAAAAGTCCCTCTCCAGCTTTGTCGTGGGCCCCTTTCAGATACTGGAAAGCTGCTATAAGGTCTCCCCGGAGCCTTCTTTTCTCCAAGCTGAACAACCCCAACTCTCTCAGCCTGTCCTCANGCACTCAGTCTCAACATCCACGTCGCCTACAAAGATGTTAAATAATATCGGTCCCAGTACTGACCCCTGAGGAACACCACTTGTCACTGCTCGCCACTTGGACATCGACCCGTTGACTGCAACTCTTTCAGTGCAACCATCCAGCCAATTCCTTATCCACTGAGTGGTCCATCCATCAAATCTCTGTGTCTCCAATTCAGAGACCAGGATGTCATGCGGTACAGTGTAAAATCAATGTGTCAATCATGGTATCCTGATTCACATTCCACTTCTGAAAGGAACATCAGTGCATCCAATCGCAAATGTAAAAAATAAAATAAACTGAAATTAAGAACGTTTTCCTCTGTTAGATGTTGAAAACTCCTTCCTGGAAAGCTGAAAAAAGGCCAAATTATTTTTTTCTTTTAGATCAGAAGTTCACTCTGAAGCAATATTCACTTACACAACTGAAGAGCTTGATCCCAGGAGTGCTATCTGTTGAAGTTAGTGAGAGGTAAAAGATGCTCAAAATCACACCCTAATTGCTAACTTGGCTCGAAGGTATGTTCTGTGTCCTACTAAGAAGCCAGTTTACAGCAATCATCCTGTACTGTAATAAAATCATGGTAGGCTGTGGTGGCCGAGACTGCCAGTGTATAACTGTAGCATTGAAAAGGGGCACTAAATGGATGTACCGTGGCAATGATATTTTGGTAAATGATAATCAAAAGGTGGTGGGGAATGTGCAAAAGATGATCTACTTGAGTTACTGCTTCAATAAGGATACTCTGCTTGAGTATCCTTTTGGTTTAAGCCCTTATGTCCTTAGGAACGTCATTAGGAACGTCATTAAGTTACTTGGTTTCTGGAGTATATTTATTACTTTTAAATCCAGTGCAGTCTATTTAGTCTTTCTTGATGCTTCTTTGTGAAACATTAATGAGAAGCTCACGCACACAGTCATAGAATTTGTCTGATTACTCCATTCATATTTAATAAGCTTGCTGCTTACACTTCAGAGTAACAACAGAAATTAGATAATGCAATACTTTAGTCCTGGAGTGCCCCTAAATTTGGCTCTAAATTATTCATTATACTGGCTGAGGGCAAGAGAGTTGTTGTAACCCTAAATTTATCTAAATCCTACATTGTCTAATTTGTGCCTCTTTGTTGTTATTCCCACTTTAAAAAATAACTATTTTTTATTGAAACTGAAAACATCCAGTTTTTATCTGTTGCAGATTTATCATCATTCTTTGCAGAATTACTGCACTCAACTAAAAACAAAGTTAATTTACTTGGACTTCAGCTGTATATACAAAATGTGAGCCCTGCAATCAAGTAAGACAGGGAAGATCTGTTTTGTTAAAGTAGTGATTGTATTTTCTAGCTAAGACAGTATTTTTTTAAAACTGTCAATTAGACAAGGACACAGATATTAACCAGCTGCACTCTTACCTTTTTAGATTTTTATGGTTTCATTCTATAAACTAAATGTGTCTTTTGTGTGAGTTATATCCAGAAACACACTATCAATGTAATATTTTTAGGGCCTTTAAAATAAATAAACCTTGTAAGGTAAAAGGTCTAATCTAAGCCTAGGTGGCCTCTCAAGCAGGCTCTAAAATCATATCTTCCATGTTGGTGGGCTCATAATTTATTTACCAAAACAGACAGAATCTGTCATACCTTCTGATTCATCGCTGGGAATGTCCCATTCTTAAAAGTTGTATCTGAAAACAGGACCACAAAATACAGTTCAGTTCAGATGTGACCCAAGTTTGACAAAAGCAGAAATTTCATAAGAACAGCTCACTTAAGGACACTCATGTCCTCTGCTCTGATCTTCTAGTAGAGATTTGTACATATGCCCAGCGTCAAAACGGATCAGGCACTGGCTCTGAGGTTCATCTCTCAGTGTTACTATAGACTGGCTGGCCATCTAACAACATGGGGCAAAACCAGGCTCATGAGGAGGGGTGCTGGAGCGTCAGTGAAATACCACCTCCTTCCAAAACATCTCAGGGGAAAACAAAGACAAAAAATAAAGTGGGATGTAACTACATTACACACAACCAAGAGGAACCCAGGAGCAGTGCAGCTACCCCCGCTTTTTCCTCATTGCCTGCACCGCTGAGTGAAATGGCCACACTGTGGAAAGCCCCAGTCCAGAGAAGTGGCAGCACAAAAACTAAGCGCTCATTCCCGCACCTCAGCTTGACCAAACAACTTGGTCTGAAAGACCAAAATGAGAAAATAGCATAGAAAATGTTGTTACACTCTTCCTAAAATACAGTAAGTCCCCGATAAAAGTTTAGAACCTCTTTGTACTCATTGCTTTTCAGGTGACATGCGTGGTAATGCATCGTTACATCACCTGTTATTAAGAAATAAAGTAACACATGTAAGAGTCGGAGGCATTTTATTGCATCTCGAGTGCTGTCTCACTGGAACACTCACAGAGACAGATTGCATATCCTGACAGCAGTCCAAGGGGGAAAAAAAACAACTTTGGGAAGGCAACACAATCTAAATTTCTTAGAGTTGAGCCAACAGACAGATGGCAGGAACTAAACGTCCTTAAAAAAATCCCATGGCCGTGGCCGTCCTGGCGTCAGTCTGATACTCTGCCAAACTGAGAGCCCCAATGAATGAACTGCAAGGAGCTTATAGCTGTTTCAGTCCAAAAGAGCTTAAGGGGGAAAGAGTTGGAATAGATGAACTGCTGCAAATGATGGCAACTGAGAAAGATAATATGGGAACCTGCCCATTCAATACTGGCAGTGGGAGAGAGGGACTCTAAAAGAAATCTGTGATTTGACAGTCAAATTAATAAGTTCTTTTTCAGCAATAGTGGAACAGTTCTTGTAACTGTTCCATGGCCGGCAGATCCAGCTGCTGGAAACTTACCTGTTGTGCAGAAAACAAGGGCAAGGCTTTTCCCCACTTAAATCCTCAAAAATAAAGCTTAAATTAGATTTGTCTTTGACATGGCAGAGGCAGATTTATGGAATAGCAGCCTCTCTGCTCTTCCCTCACCAGGGCTCTCTCCACAGCACACACCCCTGGGCAGACACAGCCGTACAGCTCCCCCAGCCACCCACGCTGCTCATGCCATAACAGAGTTTAAGGATTCCTCTTTCAGATAAACCCCATTAAATAATGCCTTAGCTTTCCCCTGCATTTTGGAGAGCAGGAAGTACCAGCTGGGGGGAGGAATGAAACCTAGAATAGCAGCTCGTATTAAACCAGACTTGTGAGACTTTTTCCTCATTCTTTTAAGTACAGCTTAATGGTTCAGAAAACTAAAAGAGGATCTGTTTTCCTCTTCAGAAGCATTCATCCAGATTTAGCTTCAAAGTCCAACTGTTTTAACACTGAAAACTGTGGGGTTTGTGAGATTCAGCAACACAGTACACTTACTTTTCCCCAGAAAGCTTCGCGTTGTCTGACCAGCATAAAACGATAATGAAGCCAGAGCAGATGCTCACAGGAAGATGCTTGTGTGTCAGAGATTCACCATCATGTCTCCAAAATCAGCTGTGCTTTGTGCTTGGTGTCAGCAGCCAAAGCAAAAGCCTTGTATGATGCTAGTAGGCCGAGCTTCAGTTCATAGGCACAGGGTCCTAAATGTTTCTGAAAATCTTCTGAGCTCCTTTCAGAGGGTTCATGGGGCAGGGAATGGACAGAAAGGATGACCTTCCCTCAAAGCCCTTCCCTCAACGGGTAGAGTTGGCAAGGTCTCCAACTCCTAATTCATATTTCCATCTGTCTTCCCATTGAAGGATGAGGGTGAAAACATGCCTGGGGGAAGGCTGGCCACAGACCTGTTCTTGGTTTTCCCTGCATCACTGCTGTCCAAAGTGAAGGAGACATCCTGGCCGGTTACAGGCAGGCAGGAGGGCCACAAGCACTTATAGACCACGGAGCTGATTAAACTTGCTTTGATCATCCCAGTAATTCTGCATCAAAGATACTGTGGCAAATCACCGCGCTGGAGCTATTTGTGGGTGAACATTTTTCTCCCCAAAGCCTGCAAGGGGGGGCTGTATTCCACAGTAAAAAGTGAGAGATTGAAGCAAACTATTGGAGGAGTGAGCAGGCAGCGGGGTCTTCTCATTTCCACTGGGGTCAGCGTTAGACAGCCAGTTCAGGCTCAGGGAGCAAAGAGGACACTTAAAGCCACTTTTCTACTTTCTGGTTTTGATTGCTGTGCGCTTCTTGCCCATGGATCCAGGCCTTTGCTGTTCTATCTACCCTTCCCAGAAGTGCACTTAGCGATAAATGGGAGATTCGAATTCAGACATTCACTCTGGGGAAAAAGTAGGTTACAATAAATAATGGTCAGAGGTTAAGTCATCCAGGTATTGTGTATGCTCTTAATGGATATCAGAGAAAAAATATGCCATAATTCTTGCAAAGAACTCTCTTCCCCCC
>VYXH01000326.1:952815-970324 GCA_013397275.1 Burhinus bistriatus
CCAACAACGTCCATTTTAAATTATATCTCATGAGAGATTTCAGCTATTTTCTTTGCTTTCAAACACAGCCTCCCTCTGTGTCTCTGACTCTGAAGTAGAGAGCTGAATTCAAACTGCAGAGAAATCTGTTAGAAGATGCCTGGAGGTATATGTGGCACAAAGACACAGGAACTTTATCTTCTTTTCTGGCTGCTCTGAACTGATTGTGGGGATTAATGATTTATCTCTCTTTAAAGAACTCCTTGGAGCTACATAGTCTCAAATCAGATAAAGCATATACCATTCCCTGACCAGGCACCTGCCAATTTAGGTTTAGCCTTTAATCTGGGCACATCTAGTTTTACAAAAAATTGACTTAAAGAAAAGTTTCTTGAGAGATATCATCAGTGTTCATCAGTTTTCCAAAACCTTTATGATATTTCTTCTGAGAGCCCTGCTAGCCTGGAATTTTTTTGACAATAAAGGAGAAATAGCAGAAATTTACCTTTCTGCTGAGAACAATCTAATACCACACCTCTGTCCTGCGTAAATCCCTTGAACAGTGTGTAGGGCTTGAGCTGGCTTCTGACACCAGGACAAAGTTTGCCTTGGAGAGTATCACAGTCATATTTCATCCTGCCCTCAGGACCAATGTAGGTTATCAGCAGGCACAGAGAAAGCAGGCAGCTCCCTCATCGGACTAACATCTGTTGAAGTTTGCTGCAAACTTACATATCTGTGCAGAAAGGGAGCAAGGGAGTGCTCAGAAGCAGAAATACACAACATTGGTCCATAGACAAGTCTTTAAGAGGTCAATATGGCTGTTTCTGGAAACACACCAGAGACGATGCAGTTCAGTGACATTAAATCTGATTATTGACTCCCTTGTAACAAATTCAATGGGAGTCATCTTGGTGAAAGCATGTTTGCACTAGATACTTGTCTGAGTCATGTCCTTATTTATATGAGTCCAAAGTGGGATTTGTCATTTGGGGTAAAAAAGAAACCAAGCAGTTCATTCACATATACAATAAAAAGGAATTCACACACAGTCAGAAGTCTGCCAAATGCAAGGCAGCTCCAGAGAAAAATGGCATTGTAAACCACTTGATAGCTTAAAAGAAAATAAGCTGGGCGTACAACAAGGTAGGAACCATCTGCTTGGCTTCAGTGGCAATTTCCCCAGAGTAATCATTGCAGGGGTGGACAGATCATGAAATAGAGGAATTTTTTTCCTCCCCTCTCTTTTAATTAAATTTGCTGGGTTTCTGTGGAACAGTTCCTGGCACAGAGTAAGACATGTATATGTAATACCTTATCATTGTAAAGCTACATAATTACAGTGATAAACAAGCCCATTTAGTTTAGCTGAGTCTGACATTTCGTCTGATTGACAGACCTTCATTTGCTACAGGTCCTAAGTCCATTTTTTGTAGTCACGTCAGATTTCCCATTCAGCCACTGCTCCATGCACCAAAATGCCTTTCCCTTCCTGCAGCATCCGAGATAAATATCTCTTTGATGTAGTACCAGATTTCTCTAGGAAACTAAAATTTGAAGGGGTGACCATATTTGCTTCATTCTTCTTCATGACATTCAGACTAAGCAGTTGGCCTTTACACAGGTCTTCTGTAAAGCTGGGAGCAGAGAACATGAATCAAGAAGGTAGAGGTCTGTATGACCTTGTAATAAATTAATATTGTCCTTTGACTCAATGCTTTTGGACCTGCACCATAAATTCTTGATCAGGATGTAAATTCAGACCTACTCCTAGTTTGCTTCTGCTGCGGTATCTGGAATTAATATTGCAGGTAGTGATTCAGTTCTAATGCAACTGGAGTTTAATATTGCTGCCAATCACATTTAATTAAGCAATATTTAGAAAGCAATTGGATGTTCTGAGAACTACGATATAGTGACCTGGAATTCTTCAAGTTGTCTCTTTCTTTCTTATTTCAATATTTTCTTTGGAATTTCAGCTTCTTTTGCACTGGTAATTTAACACTGTGTCACATCCTCACAGTCGACCTTTAGAGGACAAGAAGCTGGGACCACTGTTTGGGTTCTGTGCTTTTGTCATTACAGTTTCAATTAATACATATTAGATTTACTTTTATTTTCTATATGAAATAAAACCAACCTTGAGAGTTACACAATGTCAGAAGGAACATTTTGTTGCATCTTTTTGAATATGCTAAGCTTTATTTTTCCAGTTTCCATGCTAAGTGGAAAAGGCCAAAAGAAGAAGCAATAATTGTCCAACGTTGTCTGTACTATTAATTAAAAATTCATAAATTACGTGTAAAAACAAAGATGAATAATTTATCTCCAAGCAGTGGGCCTGACAAGGAAAATCCGTATTCTGGCTATATTTTCTCAAGATACATCAAGTAAAGAAACCAACTAACTCCTACAAAGGAGTTTAAAATTATTTTGATTATATATCTGGAATATAAATATAGTCAGGTGAGTTTACAGAGATAGACAGACAGAGAAAAAAAAATAGAAATAAGGAAAGAAAGACTTTTAGAATAGGCTTTTGTTGAATCTTTTGCAATGTTTGATTGACTTTCTAATGTCCTCTTCAGCAGCATCATTCTGCATAATCAGAACCAGAAGGAAAAATTATCAATGAGCAAGGCAATCTAATCAGTGTTTTCCTATGTACAGTGGTTAAAGAAACTGTATAACCCGAAACAGGGGTTAGTAGTGTTCAGTATCAAACCCAGCGTGGAGACACTGCTCGATCAATGAAACCAAGCTCTTCAAGGGAAGGGCAGTAGCTTGTTTAGTTGATTGTGTATGGACTCACATTTTGGTCATACGGTCTTCTGGACAGCTGGAATTTTCCTGATCTCTAAAGTCTTACACTAAATATACTACCAAGCTTTTCTAAAATGCCCCACGCTCAGTCAGCAAAGTTGCTGAACCTCAAGGCTCTGACAATATTTTTTCTTCCAGGAACACCATGAGGGTTTTTTGTCTCATGGCTGCGGGGCTGCAATGCACCGAGGCTGTCTGAGCTCTCAAGGGCACAAGAGGAACCTGTGAGCCCTCAGATGAACCCAGAACTTGAGATTTTGCTCCGTTTCCTTTTCACCAGGCAACCCGATTGTTGCACATTTAGAAAACATAAATGTTAGATGAAGTTAAGTTGGACTGTGAACAACCTTCTTATTTACAGGGTAGTCCCACTGCTTGAATCCATCCGTAGGAAGAGTCCTCAAGCTGGCGCGTACCCTCGCTCACACAGCTTGACTGGTTTAAAGATGCTTCTGTGTACATAATGGTTGGGCCCAGTGTGACTTTCAGGGAGTGCACAGCTGCATGGTACAGCCCACAGCCTTCAGTAATTTCCCAAGTTCTTTATCAGTCTTTACAAAAACCAATATTTTGCAGTAACATGCTGCTTAAAGAGGACTCAGATTCCAGCTCCCATTAAAATCAAGCAAAGCAAAGATGTTCCCGTCATCTCAGCAAAGCTGAAAGCTCAGGCTGTCCATCCCGCAGTGTGACATGGTTGTGCTACAGTTCTGCAGGATATGCCAGGTACATTTAGGGCAGTAGCTGGCCTGGGAACCGGGGTAGGTGAGGAGCAGATGCATCATCCCCCTCTGCTGCCTCTGCTCTGGGGACAGATAAGCGGGGGCCAGAGCGGGGAGAGAGCAACCTCGTCAGCCTGTGCAGCAGAAATCCCCAGGGTACACCAAATCTGTGTTTTGGATCATTAGGGTAGAGTGTTATAGTTTTTTTTCTGTAATGCGTATTTTGAGATAAATACCAGTTGCAGTGAAGCGTCTTCTATAAAATAGTCTGTTAGGAAAGGGTCAAACTGTTGATGTACCCATTACCATCATAAACCACCACTGGCGAGTGTCCACGCAGCCATGCGGAACATGGCTCACACAAACCGGTTCCATTGTGATAAAACAGTCAGATATACATCGGGCTGGGTTTAATGGCTGCAAAACTGCCTGGCAATGAACAGAGTTTGCAGCCTTAGACTGATAATGAACTGGCTGCATAAGCTTTAATTAGCCAGTGACAAGGCAGAATAAGAGCAACTATTTTACTGGAGTAAAGTAAATACTTGCTTTCCTGCTTCCCCCATCCCTGAAATTTATTACGCATTTGAATGTGTCCATATCTGAGACCCAGGGAGGCAGACGCTGGGGGAGTGAGGAAGAGGTTTTTGCAACCTGACCCCTCAGGAGGAATAGCTGCAGCTAAGCCTTTTATGCTGACACTTTTTTCTGAAATATTTATGCTCAGTCATCCATTGTTGTTTACCTCATGGTCTTCTCTCCTTGCTCACCCCAAGCTGCCTTATCAGACAGCCTCCGCTATTTAGGAAGCACAGGAAAAAAAAGTTAGGAGTCTGAAATTAGAGAAAAACCTTCCTGGCATGCGTTGAAGCATCCACTAAGGCATCTGTGGAGAATTAGTTGGACAGGCAGAAAGGGCTGGGAGTGGAAACTGATGGGTGCCCCAGCAGCGTCATGCAAGCATGTAAAGGGCAGAGCTCCCCTTGCCTCGGCAGGCCTGACCGCTGTCGATTTTAGGTGGGAACTGCTTTTCAGGACCAGTTATTAAGTGCCGAGTGGTCTGGTTGGTTGTTTCACGCAATCCATGCTGGATGCTTTCCCCTTGCCTACTTGCAGAAAGGGCAGGCGCAGCCGCGGTGGCAGCTGCAGCAGCCGCTCGCAGCAGGGACAAAGGGAAAAGCCGCAGAGCAAGAGGCAGAAACTAGGTTAGTGCTGAAAGGTGTGAGTGGAAGCAGTGTTCTTATAGACATCTTTCTTACAGACTTCTGTATATTCACTTTTTAGTGGCTCAGAAGCAGATGACACTCCTTTGCAACACTTCCAGTGAGGAGGATGCTGAACTCCTGCCCTTCATGCTCTCCCCCCTGACCTGTCTAATTACTGCAGGAGAAGGGGAGCCCAAAGAAAGTCAATATGGAAAAAAATATGTTGGATCCTGATATCGGTCAAACTGCTGGTGGAAGGGTACAACCTCCTTGAGGTCATAGATTTGGCTGAGAACAGCAGATTTGTCCTTTTCAACAGCTTTGCAAGACGAGGAGCTTTTGCTGTGGGATTTTTGGTTGCCTTTGGTCAGCCGTTGTGGGTTTTTTACTGTGTCTAGATCCAGGCTGCCTGAAGATAACCATGATTTTGCCGGTTATTTTAGTGTAATAGGAATTTGATCTTGAAATAGGCTGGGTTCACAGGCTATATAAACTATAATATTTTGTACATCTGCTCTAAATCAGACAGCCAGAGGGCTGAAGGTACGTTTCCCCACTGCAAACAGATCTGCTAAAAAGCATGAAAGAGATCTTGATTTATAGGAGAGCCACCATCGCTGATTCTGTGTCATACCTTAGATGGGGAATGGAAGGAGAATCATGTTCAAACACTTTATTGACTTTATTCCTTCCTTAACTAACAGGCAAACTTCTGAAAATGTGCACAGTAGCCATTTTGTGAAATATGAAAGCAAGCACGAAATTACAATCCTCAAATCACCAATTCAGAGCCCTTAGAAATATTTTTTTTTTTCACTTCTTTCACTATAATTTCCGGGCTGGAGCTCTAGCCATTAATAGCAGCTACATCATTACACTGCCGTGACACTTCAGCAGCACCCTCATCCATTTCAGTCATTGATCCACTAATGTGCGCCGGATGAAAAAGGAAAAGGTCCAGCTCATTCATCCTCCCCCTCCTTTCTCCTCCTCTCACCAGGTGGCAACCACTCACCCTTTGCTTTAAATCCCTATCAGATTTCAGATGCTCAGTGTTAATTGTCTCGGTACAAGGACTGACCCCAAACAGTGAAACTAGAATTAAAGTAACAGGGCCATAGGAGTGGGTGAAATGCTACAGAAGTGAATGGATCTGCAGCTGCTTCCCTTGGCCTGCGGTCTGCTGACAGCACTGGATACTACAAGTTAGAGCTGGAGCCACCAAGCATACTTGTCGGCACTGGATTCTTCCTGGAATATGAAGCTGAACCAGGAAAAGAGTAGGAGAAAGGCTAAAGAAATTAGGCATTAAATAGATCAAAGGTACAGCAACATGCTGCTGCAGAAGTGCTGCTCTAAGTAGCATCAACTGCACAAGTAATTCTGTAATTCCAGTTGCATAGGGAGCAAAAATATCCTTCCTATGGACATCCACGGTTAAACCATATTGCAACTCTTGTGTTTAGGTGATTTTCTAAGTTACAAAGATACTGAGCTGGAAGATACATCGCTTATGCTTGTGGCTTGTTGAGGTTTTCTAATCCAGCAACCTGTTTTGGTTTTTCTGTTTTAAATCTGTCCAACTAACCTATAGGCAAATTCTTGCTTTCCCTTTTCACTCTTTGCTAGGTACATCTGTTCTTTTGTTCTGCTTTTCCTTATCTTTATATTGCTCATTTTGGGGATCAAAGGAAAAAGGAAATAAAAATCCTGTTAGTTTTCAAAGGTCCACACAGCAGTAGATAATTGGTTTCCAATCAAGCCCAGACTGTCTTTGATCTCTGAAGCCCTTGCAAAGAACATTTTGCTAAGACACAAGCATATGTGTTCCGTAGCACTACCAGCAGATCTAATTTTGAAAGTCTGCAATTACCTTTGCAGTGGCACTTATAAAGATGAGAGGGACTGATAACAATGCTGTGTTTTTATACCATCTTCCATTAAACTTGCGTTAATGAGACGTAACTACATCCTTCTGAAGAGATACTTTCGGTAATATTTCTCTCATGCTATAGTAACAGAGGTGATGGGTCGTGCAGCCGGGTCAGGGACAGAAACGAGCTTCTTCCAGCTGCCCAGACCATGGTTCAGCCACACAGCCATCCTTCCTTGCCAGAGGTTGCTGCCCATTACCACCCTGCTTCATTCTTCCACCTCCATGCAGCAGTTTATAACCTTTGGCTGTGCTGGTTGAATTTTTTGGGCTGTGTTGCAATGATCAGTGAAATGTTCTTGTTTACACCTATCTTCCAACAAGAGCAAAACATGATGCCCAACAGCTAAGGATAGGACATTTTTTAAACCAGCTTTGCCACCAGAAGAACCACAGTGTGAAACTATACCCGTGTTCATCTTTGCAAGCAGTTAATCTCTACTGTCATTTTGAACCTTAATGCCCTTCACTTTATCTTCCCTTATTCACTAAATGTCCTCTCGTTTCTCTCCACCCACGTTTAAACCCACCGAAACATACGGAAAAGCAAAGTGTGTTCGTGCGAGAAAAACATGGTATACTCAGAGTGAAATGACTGATCTTGGGTTTGTAGGAGTTTTTCTGTTTTCTTTTCCTTTTTCTTTTCCGTTTCCTTTTCTTTTTCCTTTTCTTCCTTTGGTTTTATTTCTTCCCTTTTATTTTTATCTTCATACCAGGGCTGGCCACAAACAACAGATTTTTTTTCAGGTATCAAGGCAGAATTATTTTGTGCAATTTGGGGAGGCAGAGCACATGAGACACATAGGTATATACTTACGTATGCATACCAAAATCTGTAACTGGCTCTGCTTCTTTAAATAAACAATATACATTCATTTAGCTTAAAATAGGACTCCTGTCAAGCTCCTACCCTAGAGCAACTACCAATTGCACTGTCAAAATCACTCTCTGTGGTTCTGAATAGGTTTCTTAATGAAAGAGCACCATTAGCTCTTTAGAACATTTTGTCCCTGAAGGATGCAGCAGCAACAGCCGCTGAATGATTTCTGGCTCAGACATGCTTATAAATGGTAGAAAACATAATCGTTTAAAACATGAGTATCAGCTCCCTGGAAATGCTTGGTAACAGTGATTCAGGGAACCAAGAGACAAATGGATACTAAGAATGGTACCCACTGATGAACGCTTTGTTTCCCACATGCACGCTGACCCCCATAAGAATTATTATGGTATGGGTATGTTGTTACTGAAACAATGTAATAACTGGGGAATTAAATTATTTGGGACCCAATCCAAAGTAAAATGTGTTCTGGTAAAATGAAATTTTAATGTCTGCTGGTTGCTGGATTAAATAATGATGAGCATCCAAATGAAATTCTGTGTTTCTATTTTTGCAGTCTGGTCATACTGGCTGTCATAGTGGTCATTTTTTATTCTGGTTAAACCTAGAGGCAGTAGCAGAGTAGAATTTGACTTGAGTAGAGATGTCTAGATTTAAACCAAAGAAAAAGAGCATTTGTTATAAAATGCTTGGTTGGAGGCAGGACTCAGGTGTTCTCTCGTTTCTTTAATAGGGCTGATGTGGCTGCACTCGGCTAAAGTCTCCAAATTGGAGCTTCAGCACCATTTAAATGTTGAAGAATGGTATTTACCAACAGCCTCATGCATATCCCCAGTCTCAGTTCCAGACAGATTTTAGATCAAATGTCACTGTTCTTATGCAGGAAAAAACCTGCAAGCAGCTTTTCCACAGCACGGAGGGTAGCAGGGTCAAGAACAACAATAAAATAGATGACATTTTTCGTCAGAAGATAGAAGTATCTGTCCTTGCTTTGTCAGAATCTTCTCCCTGGCAGCAGCAGAATGAACTTTTCCTGGTGTGTTTGATCCTGTTGTTTGCCTTTTTTTGTAATTCTAAAATGTATTTGTTACTGTTATGCCCCAAAATTTCTTTATAGGCAAAAAGGAAACACACCTTATATATGAAGCCAAGAATTTATTATAAGTATGGTTGAAACCCTTGCAGACTGTTCCAAGAGCTACTATCAGCCCAGATGTATTTATAACAGAAAGAAACAGCTTTGTCTAGGCATAAAAAATTTCAATGCTAGTAATAAACCAGTTAAAATTGCACTTCCTAGGTTCTTCCCTGTTTCCTGTTATGGCCCCTTCTCCTTGGGGCTGTCTGGTCGGAGCTGTCATTCTGGTGGCGGGGGGGGTCATCAGCATCTGGAGTCTTTCGCCAGGAGCACTGTGATGTTCATGTCGACAGTTTTGTCTTCCTCATTCTAAGATCCACTTGGGTTCATTTTAATATGTTTGCTAACCTGTTTTACACCTTTCCTCTGTCTTCATCGTTCTGCAGCTCCGCATCGCATCTGAATTTGCTATGTACAGCACCTTTTAAATATGCTAGATACTATTTCTTTCTTGTGTTTGTTATCCCTAAAACCAGTTTTGTCCAGCTCCAGGTCTGCGTTTCTTTAATGGACCGTGGGTGAGTTCATCACTGTGGGGTCTCCGGTGCGAAGCCTGTGCCCCATCTCTTTTCGCCCCATCCCAGTATTCCTTTGCTCCAGCGCTCTCAGCGCCTCAGCCATCGTACCAGCCCCGTGTTTCTCTATGCTGCATCATTAGAGTGTGGAACTACAGCGGTAGCATTGCAGTGATAAGTAAAGTAAAAGAAATGTGCCGTAGCCACCCAGTCAGAAGAGAAATTGCTGTTACAGCTAAATCGAATTAAAATAAAGCTGCAGGTAGGTCAATAAAAGTTCATACAAAGCAAGCCTGACGTGCCTCGGCCCTGAGGCCTTGCAAACTCAGCACAAAACCTGTGGCCTGTTACTAGCAATGGCAATACAATATAAGGGGGCTACACGTCTGCATTATTATTATGCTATTCTTAAGTTTCTCCTTTGCTTCCCATCCAACTCAGACACTGCTAACACCCAGCTTCGTCACCCGAGGTAGGGGGTTGCAGGCACGGGGATCAGCCCAACATCAGGAGTTTGCTGTTCCCCTGCCTTAACAAAAAACAACTCTTTAAATACCGCATGCGGGATCAGTGCCTCCTTGGCTGTGTTTATAAAATTTCATGGAGCCTCTGGAATAAGTAGTACTGAATTAATATAAAGCTATAAATAGCTTAATCAGGTGGAATCTTCAGCTGCTGAAATACTTGAGTTACACAATTATACTGACCTTGGCTTATGATGGTGCAAGTTTTCTTTATCAAATTTCAGTTTCAACCTGAAGACCTTTATCTGGCATCTGGGTCAGCTTGCTCTTGAAGTCCATAGTTTTCCACTGAAGTAACAAACCATGGGGCCAATATAGGAGCAATTTCTCAGGGGCTTCTGATAATTTTTCATATAGTTGCTGAGCATAAAAAATTTCTGTAGAAAACTGAGTCAAGACTTAGAAGTCAAGTCCCTTCCGCCACACAGTTTAATGTCTGAAGGGCTGAAAAGATGAATTGCACCTATATAGCTTGTACTTTAAAAAGTTAAATGAAGTCTATATATGTAATTCCTCTGTGACAGCTTCCTCTTTTAATAGACTAAGTCATCCAGCTGTCACATGCAGAAAAAACTGTATTTGTCACTCAAAACCGCAAACCCAACAAAATTGCTCAGATTACTCAGCATCACCTCAGTGTGTGGATAGTAAGCAAACTGCTTAAAAATAACTGAACAATTAGCAGAACAAGACACACAGTGATCAGGGGTAAAAAGTAATATGTTCCTTGAAATGGCACTAACTGCTGCGTATGCTGCCTGGAATTATTAGCATCACATTACTTCCAGTTCCCACACCACTGCTTCTTTCTGAAATAAAATGAAATAAACAAATAATGGCTACAGGATAAGTATGTATACCATAACCCCAAACTATCCATCACGATGTACTTCCACTTTCCACCCCAGAAGTAAAAGGTAGAAACTTGCGTTGCAGCTTTCCCCTCTTAGAAAAAACCAGCCAGAACGCTCCTTGTCAGCATCTCACCTGAGAGGCGTAAACTGGAGAGAGTGGTCTTGAAGCTGTGGTACTGTCCCACTGGTTGAACGGATCACATTTAATCATATCAAGGCATTTATTTTTTCATTATTCTATTTGGTTGATATTTAGAAACAAAAAGGCAACCCTATTTTAGCAATTTGGCAATTAGATTCATGTTAGTAGATCAAATTGACATTTGGAATTAATTATAAAAGGAGAAAAAAAGGGTTTGTGCTCACTCTTGATCTTTTAGAACGTAAAAATAAGGTCTGATAAATCTAGTTTCCTGCATGTTTGCCATCTTGGAAACATCAAGGTTTATTGTGATTTGTTGGTTGATATTAAAGCAAGTCCTTATTTAGTGATCTAAGCTGAGACCGCGGCTCCAGAGGAGCAGACATTTAATATATATAGTATGAAACTATTTTGATGCATGATTTACCCAGTATTACTATTACTTTTCCTAAATTTCAGCAAAAAGTCAGGGAACAGCAGAATTCTAAGCTGTTAATGTAAGGTCTTATTTACCAACAGCAAAGCTGTCTTCTGACTTACGGCTATGAGAGGGCAATACTTCAGTTATCACTGGCTTAAACGTGTATCTTACATCTTCCTGACAAGTTTTTGCCTATGTAAATAAGGGCAAGAGATTTGAGTGACTGAATTTTGATCCCAAATTCTTCAAGCTGCAGTTCCTTAGGAATTTGTGTTTGATTATTTGAACAAAGAAGCACCATCAAAACAATAAAACTTTGAGCAATCGGAAATATGAAATATCTGAAGTATAGATTTCCTATGTCTATGAAATATGATTCTTCTGTCCTTGGCTGACGTTCTACTTCTGTGCTAAGCTGTAAGATCCCCTCTGAGGGTCACAAACTCTCGCACTTCCCTTGGTCCAAGACACTGGTTGTCCCACACCTGCCCGAGCAGATGCGGGTCCTCTGTCCCTGCGCTGAGCTGGTATCAAATAAGGCTGTTGGCAAGCTCGGAACTGTTGCCCGGTCACTACATGTGCAGGCATACTCTTTAAATCAAAAGACGGAGTCTCCTTAAACGTCTGTCTTCTAAACACGACCGAGCTATGCAGTTTTCTTCAGGCATCATAGGAAACTCATGAACCCAATTTTTTCTTCTCTGGTAAATTTCATTCCCGTTTTCCTTCTGGAAAACCTAAAACTTTATCAGAAATGCCGAAGTGAGTTTGCAAAGCAGGGAGTGAAGACTTTGCATCATTTCTACTGATGGCAAAATTCCCATTGATTTCAGTGCGTTCAGGTTTGCCTTCTTGATCCACCCCACCACGTTTGCTACGTCGGCAGGATTTCCCTTGCAGATCCTGCAGCTGGACCTGGTCAGACAGAAGCAGCTCCGCTTTTGTCTGTATTGTCCTTAACACTCCCTGCCTGCTGAGCTGCACAAACTGCTGACTGCAGAATCCCCAAGGTGAAGGACAAGATGAAAAACATTTTCAGGGATTTGAAAGGATGGAATTAACAAGGCAGGAGAACGTGAGCCTCAAAAGGCAGGATAAAGGAGATACAGATTTCTTTTCTTTACAGGAAGCTGAAAGGAAAATTGTCTGGAAATATGCACAGTGTGGATGGACATCCTGCTAACAGTAAAAATAGGAGTCTCCGAAAACCTTCGGAAATAAAAATTCATGACCCAAATTAAGAAATACAAACTTGGCGGGTGCTTCCTGTGGCTGCGGAGATGAGGGAAGCAGAAGTGGGTTTCTCAAGTGAAGGGTAATGACGATGCAGAGCACAGGTAATTTGTTTCTCCTCTCCAAGGCAGCTCAGCATGGGGGGATCCTGGCCCCGCTAATCAAGCTGTACCGCCCGCTGCCTCTAATGGGTGCCGCTTCTGCAAAGAGGTGATTATGTCAGTGAGTCGCATTTTGGAAGGCTGAAAATTGCTTTTCTCAGATTGCAGCAACTTCCCTGATTTACAGGAGACGCTCAAGTGGATCAGTCCCTCTCACTACTTTCTAGCAGAACAAGTTATTCAGGAGCCGCGCTGGGAGTCTGAGGATGTAAAAGCATGTTTACTTCACATCCTCACCAACACAGGCTGGTTTCCTCTTGCAACATTCTATGTTTTGCGCCGTCTGGTTTTAAAAGTGCAAGGTTGCAGGCTCCTGCCACTTCTCCGGGTCCAGCAGCATTCATGGTCAGGAAGTTTTCATTGACAATGAGTATCAGTTTCCTCAATGACATTACTTCATTCTTAATTGCATTCTGATAAATTAGGCTGCATAATTCCTTCAGTCTTGGCGCTTAAGGCTTTCAAATTTTTTTATTGGGAAGTAATGCTCCTCTAACCCCAAGCCATAATTTAATTATGCTAAACTTAGTTACCGCTGTTGCCCTCCTCTCTTAAATCTGCTGTTTTCTGCAGAACTTCCTGTAGTCTTGGTATATATTATTACTTGGCACAACGACTTAACATTTTCAGCTGCTTCATCTCTCCAAACTGGAAATGGGATACTACACATCTTGAAAGATATAATGCAAATGGCTCATTTCTGCTGTCCCCACTGCAAATTTCTAAAGCAGGTTTATACTTACTGCCTGGGGCTCTCTGTAGAGGATACCCTCCCTCTTTTCAACAGTTGTTATTTCAGAGAACTGTTCACTTTAGAATATAATGAGGTTCACCTTTTTTTGAAAATGAATGTAATTAAGAAAAATACCCTTTTCTTCATGTTCCTATAGCCTAGCACTGTAATGGGGTCCTTCCTTTCATGTGTTCCCATATTCTTCAATACATAAAATGTTTTACCAGAGGGAAGGGACACCATACAAACCCCTACTGAATTATGATGCTGCAGAGCAGAAAGGCAAAGCCAGCAAGATGGACCTACTTCATCAAAGTTACAAGACACTGACCAAGTTTTTAGTTCCACAGCACTATTCTAGCAGATTCTATACCACCAGCGGCATTTATTGTAATAACATGCAGGAATTTAATGAAACATAGTTCAGAATATATCTACCACCCTGGCAAGGGCAATTTAAATAGCCTGGGGAGATACCGCATTTCAAGATGGATCTTTTTATCCGCACAGATCCGACTCCAAAGGCAATGCCAGCAACCGGTCCAAATTTGTACAATTTGAATTTTCACACTTACTTTCTTTTTTGGCATTCCCAAGAAGCTTATAACACCTGAAAACTTTAATCCGACATATGCTTCACTTGATTCCTAAATTGCTCTTCAGTTCTCTTTCTCATCCTTCAAAGGGAACCTTGGCTGATAAAGGATGCGCCAGGAACATACAGGTTTAGGCCGAAAGGGCTCATACAAGTTGTGACAGATTCACTTCTCTGAGCATTAATCCACTTTAATCCAATTGGATCACATACCAAACTAGCAAAATCCTTGAGGCTTTGACAGCACCAGTTCTGGTAATATTTAAAGGTTAACAAATTCAGTAGATCCTGCGCTACTTGTATCTACATTGAGAACTTTGACTGAGAATCTGTAAAATGAGTTAATGAATGTGAAGTAGAGCCCACACACTGATAATACTGGGGTTTTTTTTCCAATAGGATGTAGAGCCCCAAAATCTTGCATCAGAATGCAAGTGCCATATGATTATCATGCTTCAATAATCCAGTCATTTCAAGGTATCAAAGCAAGAGAAAAATATAAGAAGATAAAAAATGTGCAATTTTGATACAACTTCCTCACTGCTTGAGGAAGCAAAGTGTCCCTAAATCTCTAAATACCTCATGCAGGCACGGCAAATAAATGATCTGCGGTGGGAGATGACAATCTCTGAGGCCCAAAAGGATGGGGGAAAGATGCTGAGAGCTATAAAAAACGCTGTTAAGTGTATCATCTTGCTGTAGTGCTCTTCTTGTTAAAGATGCAAGAGCACTTGCAGCTGTTAAATACTGAGAAGGAGAAACAGCTTGACATCCAAGTGTAGCCCTCAGAGGGGATCCTACAGAGCGGTAAGGTTTTCAAAAGGCTGATGAAAACCTGAAGGACACCAAAACTAGATGAGATACTAAGCAAAAATGCCCAACAAATACAATTTTAAAATATATATAAACATATATAAAAACATATGTATAAAAGCCTTCCTCAAAGGCCCTGAAGTAAGAAACTAGGCTTACTCACATACATGACATTTGTACCCAATTCAATAAACTAATGTTGTGACTGACGCACTCTGCACTCAAATGCAATAGAAAACCAAGATCTTGACCCGCTGCAGTCTTGAAAGATATTAGGGCTCTCGGGAAGCGCAGATGTGAATCTGTGTTCAGGATGACTCTATCCTGGCCACTTCCCTTAGCTTCCAATTTTCATGGGCAAGAGTACGCTGATTCGCTCCGAGCCCTGCACAGTGTTGTACAGTACAGTACAGGAAACGGGTTTATCCCAGAAGATGCTGCCATGACAGACTCAAAATAAATGAAAAGACTTCAGGATTGAAGGCATGATGCAAAATGTTAAAACATTTTCTGTCTCAAGGTAATCCATATAAAACCTGTTATGGATTCTGTAATAATAGAAGCAGTCGCTTCATTGAAATTAATTTATTTTGAGAATATCCCTTTTAATCCTCCATGCATTTTTTAGCACAAAAAGTTGGATTTTATCACAACCTCCTTCATAAAACTTAATATTGTATGGCTGGTAAGGTGGCCATTTCAACAATTCCTCATTGGAAATCCCACACCTGTGAAACCTTGGCAACACTGTCAGTAAGTGACCTACACAAAGTTTAATAGAAAAATTTTACTCAATATCCTCTGTTTAATGTAAACAAGGCAGGAGGCAAAACAAGGAGTATATATTTTATATAGTTACACTATTTTACAGGGCACAGAAAGCATTGAGGATCATGGTTTGAAAACCCTGTATAATACGCAATATCAGATATGGATTTTCCATGTAGCCCCAAGCCTACTACATAAGCCTTCGATTTTACCTAGCGCTTCGGTTTAGCATTTCTTTTAGCAAGACAAATAGCACTACAAAATGGCAGCTGTGAAATTACACAGCAGGTTATGGTAGAAATTACCATGCATTTGCAAAGCCATTCCATGATTACTCGTGCCCTGTAAAATCAAGTGCAACGATCTTTACACTAATCGTAGTGTAAGCAAGCTCGGGATTCTGGTCCTTATATATATATGTATATATATACACAGGTGATGTACAACCAGACTCAAGCTGTGTATCAAGTCACAGCTTTTATATTGCACAGACAAATACATCATAAGAACATTACACAGACAGGATCTGAATAGCAGGAATATTACAGTCATATGAGAAACTAAGGGAAAACTTGTTCTACCAGAGCTAGCACATGGCTTATTACAAAATTTTCTATATTGGAGTCTAAATCAAATACATACTATAAATGGAAAAAAAGTAAAAATGTGTCTATTTACAGACATGTGCATCAGGATTAAAATGTGGTTTGGATCTGCTTTTTGAAATAAAAAATTATTCTAGCATTACCTCTCAAGTATTTCAATCTAATAGTAGCGGCTGTATTTTCTAAGGTGATAAGCACTTGCATTTCCCACCAACATCTGGAGGATCTGCACATGCTGTGAGCTTCAGGCCATACCTTTTCTCAGGTGTCCATCTCTGGGTAATAAATAACCACATACAAACACACACACAGAAACAAAATGGGCACCTCAATGACATGCATAGATTGGAAAGGTGAAAACATGGACCTGAACTAACTTCTAAGCTTTTTTTTTTTTTTTTTAAAAAAAAGTGCATGAAAAATATCACCACAAAAAAAAATAATTAAATGAGTTCCATCTCTTTACGAAGATTAATTCACTTTTACAAAAATAAAGGTCATTGTCACCGTGTATGGTAATTAAGGGCTTGTAGGCAGCACTCACAAAAACAGTTTAGGCTAAAGCAACTTCAAGGATTGCTTCACTTCTGTCAGGATGGATCCGTATGTTCTAAATTAATCAGCTAAATAACATTTGGTTTGCAAGAACATCACCAATGTTGCTGGAGACCAAACAATTATATCCTGAATTTAAGAGTGCGTATAGTTATATCTACTTATTTTTCTCATGGACAAGCATGAAGGAATGATGTTTGCAGCTCGGTAGACTGTTTTGCATTGAAATGCCACAGAGGTTGCAGCAGTCCTTCCAGAAGCCGACTGATACAATTCCTTACAGTGTCATGAGCTCAGGTATCAGTGAAACAACAACAGCAAAAGAGGTGATGTTAATGTTTCCATTTGAGATCAGGCATCTCTTGAATGGCTTTATAAATTGTTATATTACTTGGAATGCTCTTGCAAGTTTTAACATTTCTTTCACTTTCATTTATAGTAGTAGTATCACTTCCAGTTTCCACTGAAATTGGGACATTAGAAGTATTCTGGTACATACACTTTAAAAAAAATAAATAATGAAAATAGAAAATTAGAGGAAAGAGTAATTAAGCTCAAGCAAAACCAACAAAGACCCAAATTCAGTAAAGCATCAACATTTGTGCTCAACAGCTTAACTTTGTTCATGTAAGAGATTGTGATTTAGGAATAAAATCCTTGAAATTAAGCTTTTGTTTAACTGCTTTGCTGAATTGGGACCTTATTGATAACAAATGTATGTATTAAACATCACTGCATAGATATTTACATGTTCTACACTATGTGTCAGGTACGTTTCATTAACGAAGCTTTTAATATGGACTGACTCCAATACCTATCACCACGAATTATGCTACTTTCAAGGTATGATTTTAAAGAACAAAAATGAAACAAGTGTCACTTTTTTTACACTTTATCCTACTATGCTACTTTGACCTGGAAACACTTTGGGGCTAAATTCACAAAAAAA
>VYXH01000326.1:970362-997076 GCA_013397275.1 Burhinus bistriatus
AAAAAAAAAAAAAAAAAAAAAGATGAGGAAGTACAAGATGCTTTTGTTTGCCAGATAAATGCAATGCTTTGTACAAAAGCCTCCCAGTATAGGGAGCCACTGAATACAGGTTTTACCTGCCAAAATGTTTCCCCAGTTCCAGAATGGCTGTCTCCAGCTGAACCTGTACTGGAAGCTTTTACAGCAGGACCCTCTTCACTACTGTGACAAGAATAAATTTAGCCCATTAACTGTGACACTGTTCTAATTAACCTGCTAACTTAAAAGGCCTCTCAACATCCAGGTTCCAAAAATATTAAAAAAAAAAAAAAAAAAAAAACCCCAAAAGCATTGATTCAAGAGCAAAATTNNNGACCTCAAAGGCATGGATTCAGAGCAGAATCTGATTCTAGGTACAGTCATGTGAATCCAGAAAAATTCTAGTGACTGAGTGAATTAGTCCATATTTGTGTATGAGCAATCACATCTGAAACGGGCATTAGCTGTGCAAATACGATAGCAGGAAAGTCAAACAAAGAAATACAATGTAAACACAAGGCGCTAAACTCTTCCTTGCCTGCCTATGCTGCTACGTTCATAGGAGGGGAGGGAGGTACTACACACCTGCGCAGAGAGCGGGACAGGTCTCTTGTCCAAGTCACTCTGTGTGACTTGAAGGTTAAAGCGCAGCCACCTGAACCTGCCAGTGCACACGTGGCAGTGAGCAGCAAGAACTGCCTGAAGTGCAGGCTGCCATCACGCTAGAGAAATGGAAGCAAAGCATGCTGAAGTCCCAACGGCCCTCTGCTTGCAGTGCAAATGCCTGCCCTGGCTGATGGTATTCATATTGAAAAAGATTCATTGGGAGACATTTCTGCATCCCAGCACTATGAAAAGCAGGGGCAGATTTTGGTCCTATATATGGTATCAACACTTTAACTGAATTGGCATCAGTCAATCTTTTGCTGGGCACTACTGCGATGGTTAGATAAGCAATAAAAACATTTCTAAAAATGACAGAATGTTTATGCTTCCCATCTTCAAGGCACAAAAGATTCTTAAACCAATTCAGGCTAAATACCAATTTAAAAGAAATTAAAAATACTGTTTCAGCAACAACTACTAATGACCTATAATTAACTTCCCTGTAAAGGTGACATGAGTCAAGCAACTAGAGTTCGCAAGCAAAAACCTAAAGCAAATCTAGTTACATGGATTACCTGAAGAGCAATCACTTGGAATGACAGAGACAAACATGCTAGAAACATATACACTTCGGATATATTTGTTATGGATGTGATACTGAATGAGGATTAATTCTATTAGTATTGATTTCATACTGATATATCTCCTGGAGTAATCCATTTGGGAATCAAGCTCAGAGTTGTCTTTAAGATTCACCAGAACAAAAATGATCCCTCATTAATATATCCCACTGTATATGGATTAGTGGATTTTTTTTGAACCTCTTCATTTTTAATAATACACATTGTAACTATAGTTGTGTCCTTTCATATATCCAACTGAAAAGAAAAAGAATTAAGAAATAAAAATGTTATAAAATTAATTTGCTTTTTAAAAGTAATACGGTCACAAAAAGCAAATTGGCGCATATGAGCCCTACAACATACAAAAGAGCCAACTCTCTAAACATTGTCATTAGAACAACCAAGGTCTGATGTCTGTGGTTCTTCATGCAGCTTTTGCAGCCCTTCACACAGTGGCTAGAAATGCTATGTATTGGTTTCTCCCAAAATGCCTTCAATCATATTCTAGGTCCATTTGAATCCCTCTCTCGTGCAAAGTCAACATCTGGTGAAAGTAACTCGTCTTCCAGTTCTGCCAAATGACAACTGACACTTTGCCAGGAGGCACCACCTCTTCTTATCTGGGTGTTGTCAATAGTCTTTTCGACTGAAACAGGCTAGGTGGTTTTACAGCCTGGCTACTCATCAAGGCTGCTTACGGTGTAGATGAGGCGTGATACTTCACAAATGCAATTGCTGCCAGCTCTTTGCAGAATTCTTCCAGCACAATCACGCCCTCTAGTAACGTCATGTGGTCAATGCTGAGAAGGAGAAAAAAAATTAGCAGAGAATCAGGACTGGCACACACAAAAACCAGCCGCGGGGCTTGGAGAATACGCAATGTATTTACTCACATGGGCCCTTCCGGCTCCAAGCCCAGCAGGCGTTTTCTGACCAGCAGAAGTTTGGGAGTGAAATCTGGGATGCGCTGGATTCTAACCATGAGGTCCCCAACGACCTGTAAAGCACAATGCCGTCAACATCCAAAGTTAACACCTTTGCAGAGTGCCTGGCAGCAAGGTTAAATGACAGCCTTCAGCCCCCAGGATGCAGACCCACTTCAGCATCCTCACAGGCTCACAAAACAACACGCAGAGTAGCTGCTCTGCCCCAAAAAAGGGTGAGTGGGTGCAGAAAGTAAAGAAATACAAAAGGACAGGAACTCTTGAGCCTTACTAGCTGTTGCCACAAATGTTATTATTTAATTATGCCAACGATTAATTTGTCTTAGTAAATGTTGATGCAGGCAATTGACCAGTAAACTCCTGGGTTTAGGGAAAGCACAAGGGGAGAGAGTGAAGATTCTATTTTGAAATGGGGAGGGCTGCTGGGAAAAAGGGAGCTAAGCCCTCTGTTAGTATTGAGCAAGTATCATTAACAGGCTCCTGACCAGCTTAATAACAGCTGGTGCGTGGGGTGGGCAAGGGATCTCTGACTGAGAAGACCGCAGAGTGACAGGCACCCAGCCAGCACTTCTAGGATGCAGGTCTAGCTGGAAAAGATGGAATCAGAGAGGGAAAAGAAGGGGATTTTCGATAAATCCATGACTTCATTGTTAAGAACAGCCTTTTTCAGAAAAAAAAGAGGATGAGCAGAGATATCCGTCCAGGCACAGGGTATTCAGGAGTGTCCTTTGCTCATGTGTGAATCAAAGCCATCTCTTTCCCATGCAGGTGCAAACCTGTACTTGGCCTGGTCTTACAGCACTACTTGACGCTGCCTGCAAGTGACAACAATGTGACCTAGTCCAGTTAAAAGCAACATCATTACCAGAAGGCATATTTTGCATCTACACAATGAAACTAAGAAAAGAAACAATCTTCAAGACATGCAGAATGAAAATAAATCCTGGGAAACACATTTTCCAATGTTTTTGGTAGAAACGGCGTAATTCTGATTTTCAAATCAAGAGCATAAGTATCTATTCTCAGTGAGAAACCATTTGCCAACTTAAACAAGCCAGTAACTACTACCACTAACTACAAAGTTATTAAATATATGACTGCTGTATAGCCATTTGTAAATATTAACCATGTATTTACTCACCCTGACAATAACAGAGAAGAGAGACCTGCAGCCAGAAGCTAGGTTTACATAAGGATCCAAAAGGTATTCATGAATATGAGGATGGGGAAACAAGGACAGTTTGGACAACACTGACGTAACTTGTAAATTTACATCATAGGGCTGCAAAAAAAAGAAAACACAGTGCTTAGTTATTTTCATGCTGGCTTCTTTTCAGTCAGTCAGTGTTTATTTAACTACTAGAACCTTATATATAGGGTTATGAATATAAAAGATAAAAATTTAGATAAGAAGTCAGGCCCAAAACCTCTGCTTTCCACAACAGGAGTCATGCGAATATGACCGTTAGGTATTAGATGTTATTATCTGTGTAATGGCTACAACCACTTGAAGCTTTTGCACACTTGTTTATTTTAGCATAAGTCCTCTTCCTGTAAAACATTTCTTCAGCTCAGTAGCTAAACAAATAGCACAGAATCAGCCTTGATTAAACATCTGCTTGCTTCTGCTGGATAACCACAAAGTGTATGAGCTCAGGAATTGGGAGACACAAATCCATATTTATGGTTAATATGGTATTTCTCTTCTACTTTTTTTTTTGAAAGAATCATTGCAGAAGGCCCAGTCATCTTGTGGCAGCATGCGACAGGAGATGAGACAGTCCTAGGCTGGGAAAGCAGCGTGAAATTCTGAGCTTCTTCTCTACCTCCTTTCCCCAAATCAACCAAATGGGAGAGGCAACACTGTCAGATGCTGGAAGATGCTAATCAGTCATAAGAAAAAAAAACAGTGCCTAACTTCCTAGGAAAATAATACTGCCTAGCTTAAAGGATTTTACCATTCCAGTGAGACACTCATTTCAAAAGAAAGTATTTTCACCATAGCTTCTTTTTTCTCCATCACAGTGCAAACAAGCTGACATTTAATTCAGCCCAAAATTTGCTTACTAGTGGAATTTCCTTCATCTATTCAGTGGTGGAACAGACTACATTGACAAGAGATGAACAGTCATTCCCTTGGTACACACCTATGCCAGTCGAAGGATGTTACCAACACCCAGATGCTTTAACTTTGTTGATTTTACCTGAAGTGGATTACAGGGCGCTAATTCAATCTCTTTGAGTGCATAGCAGCAGTACCATCCTCAGTGGCATAATCACATCTAGAAGAGGATGATTTCCTGGGCTCAAATTATCATCTTTATGCTCTCAAGTTAGCATCCCACTGAAGAATCAGAGAACAGATTCTTCCCTTTTCCAGACTGTAAGATTTGGAAGAATTCAGCTTCAGATTAAGACAGATATATTTAGATGCATCTACATGTCTAAGCTCGCATTAGCCTACTCAACAGAGATCTGATGCTTAATAGACTTGCCTACATGCAAACATCTCGTGCCATCTCAGATGCTCAAGAATATCTGGACAGTTCCACAGAGGGTGGATCCTGCAAGACCTGTGTTGTAACTGCAAGCTTGTGAGAATATCTTGTGCATCACGAAAACGGCAACAGATACCTCAGTTCAGGCAACTGAGTCAAGCGTTCAGTCAATACAGTCAAGGAAGCTAGGATGGTGATTCATTTCACACTAAAAAAGACACCTACTTGCTTTTCAGTCTAACAGCTCCAGAGACTACCAGGGCTGCTCTGACAAAATTTCTGCTGACTAGATGGGGACACCTAACTAGCATTGAGGTACCTTATTCCTGAATTCACAGGATCACAGGGGTTGGAAGAGACCTCTGGAGATCATCTAGTCCAACCCCCCTGCCAGAGCAGGGTCACCTAGAGCAGGTTGCACAGGATGGCATCCAGGCATTACCACACACTATTGCATTGCAAAGGGAGTTGTCTTAGAGATCTTTTGAAGTGAAAACATATTTCTCCCAATCAACGGCAGTTATTTCTGTACTTGATATTCCAGCAATAATTCCATCCTAATCTTCTATCAAATGAAGCTTTCAGAGCCTGGACCAGAGATGTTATAGGTAAAACAGATGACTACATTTTGAATTATTGTGGAAAAGTCACTCTGCAGACAGAGACACAAATTCCTTCCATAAAACCATTCCACTGCCTACCTAGCTGAACTGTAGGAGAAGGTCGTTAGACCTGAGTCAGTCAATTCATTAGGAAGCTCTGAAGCCATGAGCGTTATCTGGTGTTCACAAGAAGAGAAGGAAACAAAGTAGTAACACATGCTGCATTGTTCAAACAGATTGCTGTTGTGATTTGAACTAATTGAGAGCATTAAGGAAAGCTACTTCTTCACACAGAGCTTTTATTTCTGTCCATATGTCAGCAGACTCAGTACAAGCTTTATATCAGATTAACATCCAAAAAAATTTCGCTGTAACTAAATTCTTACAAAATTCTTAGGAAATTCTTAGGAAACAGTCAGTTCCATAGAAATGTATAATATTAACAGGAGGAAGGAGGTACTGTGTAGCAGATGAGATACTGAATTTGAACAGCCTTGAAACAAGTTACTTCACTTGTGTGCCTCAGCTATCTTCTGTCAGAAACTAGGCTAATGATACCTACCCCTCTGCAAAGTTTTCTGATATCTGCTGACAAAAACTGCTAAAAACACAAGAATTACCTATAGTATTGTGACAAAGCAAAAGAGACACTGAACACAATCTGTAAGTAGTATTGTGTCCCTGCTAAAGGCTTTTCCACATTTTTCACTTTGGACATTAGCACCCATTACGTCAAATTTGTCACTGATAGGACCCAGGATTTGTTGGGCTTTTTTTGTTTTGTTTTGTTTTTTCTCTATGTGATTTATGTGTTTCACTGTGAAAAACCCCTAGGAATTTCAATTTGTTTTTTAGCACAGGGTTTTGGTACAATATAATAAGTATTTACCCCTTCTGTCTGACTCAGGCAGTTCATTTTAACTCTTCTGGAGTCAAGAACTATTTTTGACACTGCAGACCATAACACTTTGCTTGACTAACCCTATGTGCGTCATGCTGACAGGTAGTATATCAAAAAGGGCACTGTGCTTCCATGCCAGCTGCTGCTTTTGTTGTAATTGTACGTATCTGACACTCAGGTGTTTCTTGGGGATGTAACTTGGGTACTTCACTTTTTGTAATTTATGTGCCATTGCTCAGACAAGGTTTTCATATCCATGAGGCTTGTTTTTCCTAAGAGTTGATGATGCCCAGTTTTCTTCATGACTCCAATCTATAACCATTTCAGCTAGTGAAGTGTGTGGAACAGGTCTACTGGAAGCAAAACCCTGAGAATACACAATATAGCAATGGAATTATTTGGCTTTCTTTTTTGACTTCTGAATTATAAAAGTTGGTACTTTCAAACACCCTTCTCTCCTGGACACTCACAGAGATGACCCAGGGGCGACTACTGGTTTCTTGACATATTTCCTATGCATTTACATGTTCAAATGGCTCTTGTCCTGCTTATGACCAGGAAATCTGGCACTACTACAGCTAATTGTTTATTCTGCAGATAGCTCCGCATGCAAAACACAACACAATTATACAAACTTCTGAAACTGGTACTACTGCATCTGTAGCAACTCCAGCCAGTATAACAGGGAGGGTAATCTAGGCTTTCAGGGCTCGTTTTCACTGTCAAGAAAAGTTATCTTCTTGATATAAAGCAGCAACATTGACTCGACTAACTTAATTCCAGAGTTTAAAGAAAGCAAAGAAACATTAAGTTTTCACACAAAGCAACCTCCTTTTCACATCCCTGAACCTTCACTTCGCTTCTCCCCAGAAAGACTAGGTCATGTAGGCTGGCTAAACACAGAAACAGACAGACATCAGGATAATGCACTCTCTTTAAATTCCTTTGTACTAATCTGGGTCTGACATGTCACACCTCCTTTTCAGAACAAGGAACCAGTCGATCATATCTCACTTGTTTGCCCTTGGCAGCTATATTTTTATTATTTGAAGATAATGAAACTGGAGGAAAAAACCCCTACTTTACATTGCAGATGGAAAAGGATCCTTCTAGAAACTTTCTATGCTCTCTTAACAGTTTTTTCTAACTGTAAAAAAATGAGGAAAATGTTAGCAGTGATACAGTAAGTTCTTTTCATCTTACACAGTGATGTAAACTGCTTCCTGAATAAGACTTCAGATTGAAGTTCATTGAAATGTGGCAGAAAGAAGATGTACAGTATTTACCGAAAAATGTACCTGCTTTCCAAGTATAAATGCTGGAAAATGAAAACAGAACCAGTGATGCTAGTACTGAAGGATTCCTAAGATACTATCTCTCATCTTTTATCTTAAGGATATTCTTTTCTTACTCAGCAATTTAAATGATATTTCTGGTCAAGAAAACATTTGGTATACAAAAAGGTGGCTAACAAAGATATGACAGTTTTTGTTCTCTACTTTTGCTAAACTGATAATGCTGATCAGTATAACATCCTGCAATCTAGAGAGACCTGCACCAAGGACATGGGACATTACACAATAATATGATGTTATAATAGACAACTCAGTGATGGGAATCCATGGGACCTTATGGAGATTAGTGACGAAAATATCAGAAATTGAATTCATAACCTGCTTTTTTTTACCTGATCAAGAATTCTGCCCATTCTTTCAAAGAGGACTTTTAAGAAGTGTCCTTCAAAAAATGATGCTTCTAAATTGCACTTTTCCAAAGATCTAGGAGATCCAGGCCACTCCCACCGTAAGCAGATGACACAATAATCCCGGAACTAGAAAAAAAGTAGTGAGAAAAACAGACTCAAACCTCCATGGAAACCATTTAATTTCCTTTTAATAGACCACACAGCTTAAAACCATAATCTGTAGCTAAATGACAAATCTAAGATCAAAAAGAACAGTCATTCTAAAGTAAACACTATCAGTTTCTATGCAGGCACCACATTTTCTTCTTGACATTCATGCTGTTAGGGTAGTTTCAGAAATAATGAGCAGAGAACAGAACTCCCAAAAAGCAGCTGGGGCCAAAACAGAAAGCAAAGCCAACAATGCACATCCTGATCAGGGTTCTTCTAAAGCAGGAATTGCATTCATATACATTCTTGTCATCAGTACATTGCCACACTTTCACTGTATTATGTGTAGCTTATCTTGCTATCCAATCTTTATTCCTCCCTAATTCCCAGGAAAGGAAAGGCACGTGTATATGCAGGAGATACAAATGAAAAGTACTTCAGGGCTTCCTCTTCCCTCTCTTTGTTTCCTGTCACCCATAACAGTCTTTCTCAACCTCTGCCTCTGATTTGCTGGGGGCTGCCTGATGTCTCACTTTCATAGTTATAGCACAGGTTATAGCACTGAAAATAAGGAACACAGGAATAAACAGTAGCAAAAGAGAGACAAAACAGACTCAGAAATTCTTCACTGCATGTAGCTTACCTACTTGTGCAGGCTTCCGAGAATAGAAATATGGAAGCAGAACAGCTATTTGGATGTAATAACGGCAATAGGCAGGGCTATTCTTAGGGGGCAAATATTTTAAGAGTAGCCATATCATTGTCAGGATGTGACAGAAACCAATTCTGTTCTCTAATAACTCCCAGAATACTCTTTTTCCCAAGGCTTGAAAGAAATACAAAGATGATTTCTGCCATCCGAGAATAGAACGTAGGGGAATTTTACATCAACCTTTGTTTCCTTATTTTCTATTTTCTATTCCCTTTCTTTTCATAAGAGACTACAGATAAAACAATATAATAAATACAGAAATCCAAGCTTCCCATCTTAAACTGCTGATATCATAATTCAGAGGTTATGGAATTTTTGAAGTAGCTACTAAATATAGCTCTCTCAGCTACTCTACTCCTTTACATAAATTTTTCTATTCTAGAAGATTCACAGGGCTTCAATAAGAAAGCTGCAAAAGAACAGCGATTGTCCTCTCACCAAGGAAATTTTAGATTATGTTTGTAAAAACAAAACCTGCATTTATTTCGAAACAGTAAATCATAAAGCGTTCCCTACCTACCTACCAAAACTCCCAACTTCAAACCTGAATGCCTTAGGCTGCGCATTCCCTGTGATGAGCCTTTATTTCTAAAGCCCCAGATTGCATAACTCCTATGCAGCATTTTAATTTCCCTTTAGTCCTTTCAAACAGCTTGGCAGGCAATTCTCCAAGAGAATGCAGATAAATGCAAAAGCAAATTAAGAATCTATCTGCAGTTCAGATTTTCTCTCAATGTATTTGTTATATGAATATTAATGCATTTAATGTCATCTATTATTCCCACTAGAGTAGTACACGGTGGATTTCACCGTCAAAAGATCTCCAAAGGTAAGTTTTCATTAGAAAATAAAAATTGAATTTTCCCATCTTCCATTACCAAAAGATGCATTTAGTAGGACTATTTATAGAACCGTTTGTATATTCTCACAAGCATTTCAAATTCTCAAGGACTAAGGAAGACTTCACTGACTTACTTGTCTGTGGGCATCTCTGAGGTAAGTATCATAACCTGTACCCTCCACATGGTATGATGACTTAGCTTCATCAGGTACAAGACAGAGAAAACTAAAGAGAAAAAAAGTACATTAATGAATATCTATAATCCACAGAGCACTAGATCAATACTTGCTCGTTTTCTGTAACAGTGTACACAATACTGAATTGTCTGGCCAATTAATCCACAGATTCTACCAGGACTTTATGCAAAGAACAGAGAATACGAAATCTATTTAAGCACATCTGTTCTAACTACTGTTTGTAATAACAAGATGTATACTTCAGAACTTTTGTATCTAGCACTAGAGGTAAAAACCTCAGTGGAAGCATTTTCTGCAAATTAGCAGACACAATGGAGATGAAAAGGAATATTCATAACCAGGTTATGTATTTGTAAAGGTCAGACTCCATCTTACTAGAGCATATGGAAAATTTACTGGGGAATAAATGAGCCAAAAGAGAAGGAGAATTACAGTTAAGTCTCTTCTTAACCTGCTACATAGGCAGTGTTATTTACCATAGTTTGTTGTGGTAAAAAATGACCATGTAAGAACATACAGGAATACTTGCATATAAATGTCCCAGTTACAAATATCATTGCCTTTGTCAGGTATGTAGTGCAAATACTATATGTCCTTGTTACTTCACCAATATCTCACCTAAAAAGCATCAGGAAATTCCGAATCTTATTAGAGAGGAACTGTCTTTAAAAAATAAATATAAAAACCTAAAATTTCTGGACAGCAAAATACAACTCAGTCTTTGGACCCTGCTTCCAAATTTCAGCTTTCTCCACACCCCAAGAACTGCTGGAGGCTCCTGTAATATTTATATGCAGAAATATGTAGTAGCTGACTTTTCATACGGGGTTCATCTTATCTGAAAAAATACAAATTTGCAAAACACTGCAAATCCCAAAAACAATTCTATTCGCTGATGGAGATTACACGAGGTGAACTTAGGAGAGTGTTCTTTGCGTCTTTGCTCCAAACCATGTCTACCGACAACTATATATAGCAGTACTGGGGGAAAGAGGGCAAGAAGCGACTATGCCATTCTATGCTGACTGTCCTCAAGCTGTTTGCTTCTTTGGCTAACACCTTTGATTATTTCTGGGTAAGTAGATAGGTCAGCACTGAAATACCAGTGCTGCTTTGCTACCGTGTATTAACAGAGCAAACAGCATTTGTCCTAATATTAGTTGCTAAGAGAATTACCATCACTAAGTTGCTTAGAGCAGAGCCTGTCCTCTTTGTGATATCCAATTTGCGGTACATCTAACATGCACAAAGGTATGTTACAGGTGACAGAGATGTCCCTTGATTTTCAGGGAGCAGAAGGTTCTCTCTAGCATGGCAATTACTTCCTTTTATATATGTGTTAAAGGAACTTTAAGAAGTTTGAAGGGTTTTTCCCCTAGAACGTTTATGGCAAGACTTCCCAGACTTCTCCAGGAAGGTCAAGTCCTGGAGTTTAAGTATAGCAAATATTTTTGAGAAGAGTTTTACATCAATGAGGCTTTCATCATGAATTCTGAGTATTCAACTAGACTATTAGCTGTAAAGTTCTTCTATTTTTCTCATTTATGTTAAATTATTTTTACTTATTGTAAGCTCTAATCTTTCAGGAGTAGCTTTCTGATAAAATGCCACATAATTTCCTTCTGTGGAGTCATTTTACCAGCTGGCACAGAATAACATCCATTACAGAGTACATTTAATTTGTGCAGTGTGTGCAGACACCCACACACTCAGAGATTTCTTTAAGTATTTGTTTCAGCTTACCTATTTACAATTTTATGAACTTCAGTCTTCCCATCATTTTTTGGATGTTCTGGACTGACAGGTGGAGAAGCACTGAGCCACTCTTGAGTTGACAATGTGTTATCTGGAGACAGATCAGTAAACAACGGATCTTCCTCTAGGTCTCTGTGAGATTATATTAGACAAAAACATCATCATTCACAGAATGTTATGAAAGGCATAATCTCTGGGTCAAAAGGCATGCTTTCTATTTTTCTTCTCTGAACAACTAGGGTGTTTTCCAGACCACTATCATATGCACATCTTTTTACCTAATTAATATGCAGAAATACCAACCTTTACAAATACTCAACAAACTTTGTTTTGAAGAAAAATCATAACTTGTTGATTTGAACAACGTAATAGACATTTTTGACTCGTACAAAACCACTGCATTGAATCACTTAAACTCTTTAGCCACATTTTTTACATGAGAGAGTTATCCTCCAGGAAATCATTAGATGTTGTTTAGATGACTCAGAAATATCTAAATTAAGATGCCTAAAATAGCTGGTGTGACTAGTCCTTACCCCTTCATCAGTAAAAAAAACCAAGTTACAAGAGTTACGCAGAGTGTTTAAAAGGAGTTTATGTAAAGTGTCACAGAAAAGTTCTTCCATCAAAAAATGATTCAAGACCATAAATGTAAGCGAGACACATAAGTTATTGACTTCAAGAATAATCTCACTGAAAACAATACAAATATGCATAAACTTAAGCTAGGTAGACACATAAGTAAATTGATGTATGAAGACCTTTGAGTGCCTATTGTTCCGCAAAGAGGCTTTTGATAATTTTAGCTTTTCTGTTACTATTCTAAAAATTTCCCTAAGTTGCTGATACAATAATTTCTGCATCACTTTATGGATATGTATTAATACATAGAGCACTCAAAGTACCATCTACACTCACTTTTCTTTCAATTACTTAAAAAAACCCTGTTTTGTTTTAAAAATAAGGATCCAAGTTAGCTGTTCTGAAAACTTCCCTTAAAAAAGAAACTTACACTGCTCCTGCAATCTGTCCGTTCTCTACCACATCTTTATCTTCTTGACAGAGAGGCTTGTATTCCATATAGTTTCTTTCTTCTAAATTTCTCAGAACCAAATTATAAAGAATGTGTTCATCGGGTTTTTGCAAAAGGTGCTCAAACATTCGTAAAGTCATTATGCTGATCTGCAACATAAAAAGTAAAAATAAACTGGTGCACCACTGCCTTATGTTCTTTGCCTTATATCTGGTTTGTACAGCCTAGAACATTGCAATTATTTATTTACATTATGGAAGGAAGCAAAACTCCTAAGAAAAATTAGGAAATTGTTATGCTGAATGTGGTAGAAACATGGATGAAGAGTTCACACACATTTGAAAATCACTATGTGGATATATTTTTTTCCTGTAAAACAAAAACTGTTCTAAAATCTGCCAAAATAACAATGCAAAGAACATCCAGAGAACCTACAACTTAGCTTTCCATATTACAATCAGATTCATGCTGAAAGATGGTTATCATTGTGCAAGTGAGACACAGAACAGGACTTAAAGTTAGTAATAAATAGCCAGAATAAAACAAAGTAATACTGGGATATTATGACTAGAACTATAAGCTATGATTTTTAGATGGAGATATTATGTAGGCTTTTAAAAGGAGACTGACTTTAAGCATACTGAGGTTTTAAAGACAGCTTTAGAGTGCTTAGCTTTGCAAAGATCAACTAATTTATACAGATAACTCATTCTGACAGGGTGAGCAGGTAAGTGTACTGAAAAAAATGGACATGTGAAGGCGTAGATCTGTATTTCAGGCAAGCTTGGTTTTTATTTGAAAAAGTAGAGGGTGGAGGTTGTTTCAAGGAAAAAATGAAACAAATAGCTCCTGAGGAGGGATTTTACTGATGTAAATTATTTTAACAACATTTACTGTGTGTAAAGTTATTGTATCATCTTTTACTTGGCATTGCATATATTCTCTGACCACACTTACTTCATATAAAAAATAGTAAGTTTTTAACTATACCTTATGTGATAACATGACAAGATTGACACAACATGGAAAATAACAGTGATGCAACAGGTAACAAAGCATGAATTAAAATGTAGTTACAGAAACTGATCTTGCTCTACCTTACAGATGAGCAAGCCTAACTAGATATGCATAGGGGGCAGGTAAATTTAGCAAAGAATCCTTATTAATGGGAACCATGCGCTAGTTGGAGAAAACAGTTTAACTTTCATTTTCTAAAGGGAATTTGTAGGGCTGGCAGCCAGAACTCTTTTCCTTGGCAAAAAAAGTTAACCGACACAATTATTGAAAGACCTCACAGTGGCATTTTTACAGACTCTACGCAAGACAGAACTGGCCGGCAGACATTATTATATCTTTATCACTTCTCACCTCGTCAGAAATATGATCACAGTGTTCGATTAATCTGTGTCGCAACGGATGTCTGTTGATGTCTGCCAAAGTTTCTGGCTCTCTGTGTTCTCCAAGTATAAAATAAACTACTTCCTGCAGCAGGACATCTGAAGTCACTTGACGAACAATGCGATGCAATAGTGCAGTTGATGTGAGGATTCCAATCTCTGAACTGAACAAAAAATTTCATGTCAGATACGTAATGGATTTCAGCTGAAAAAAAATCAGCTTGATTCAGATTCCATTCTGCTGTATCTTGTAGGATGCTACTCACGTTTGCATCAGCTGGGGTTCCATAACATCAATGAAAAATCGTTCCCGCACAGCTTTTGCCATAGCAACAGCAGCAGTCTGAAACAAAAGTACAAAATGGTATGTCTCAAACTCAAAAGCTAAGAAACAACCGGAACTACTTATTTGCTGAATATATTTGTATCATCTGTAAACATTTCAAACCTTTTGTGCTTCTTTGATGAGTTGATCACAGTAGTCAAACCATGAAAGAAAAGAAATCAATGCTCTTTTCCCTGGAAAAGCAGATGCATCTTCTTTGTGGCTATAGGAATCCAAACTAGAGAACACAGGGAAAAAACTTATTTAGTAATTGCAGAATCTTGGACTTCATTCTTATTGAACTTAACAGAATAATTAATGATCTACTTGCAATGAAGTGAACATTAAACTAGCTTTTCTGCCGGTCTCTACTAATCCAGCGGTGCTACCTTTACACAGGTTTTCTGTGGCATGCTAAAGGATACATAGTATGTACAGCAGAAGAACTCTCTTTGTTTAAGTATTTCTTGAATCAGAAGGGAAAACTGATCACCTAGTCTGTTCTCCCAGGAAACACAGACCACAGAAACTGAATCAGTAACTCCTGTAGTCAGAGAACCATAAAATGAAGGCAATTGTTCTTCTCTACTCTGTAACAACCTCAATCAAGTCCACCAAAACCACACAGTGTATACCTGAGCTAGACTGTATCTTTCAGAAAAAAACATGTATCTCAATTTATACGCACTACAGAATAACAAATGCACCATTTTCTTTGCTAAAGCAGTCCAATAGTTATTTATCCCACTATCCAAATTTGGTTTTTCCCTTCTAATTGGTAGTTATTTTGCATATACCTACTTTTTGTCTCAATACTAATAGATCATGAGCAATTCATAATAACGAAAGCAGAGTGAGGAAGAGAAGTTTTTTGAGAATCTAACATGCAAGCAGTTAGGATAACAGGCACGTATCTCTTGCTTCATGCCGATGAGTTATGCAGGAACTCTCTCCTTCTTTTTTACTGCAAAAATTTTGCAACAACAGCCTGTTATCAAATATACCATTCCTGCCCCCTGCAACAGCTTACAGTGCTCGCTGTGTACAGTGAAAAGTTTAAGTTTCCTAAATCCTTAACATCTGAACAAGAAAATAATTTGTACTCGATACTGCAGCTACGCCACGCCAAATTGCTAACATAATTCGGTGGAAAAACCTGGCCCCTGAGGCATCTCTGCAAGGGACTGGCAGCCAAACCTGGCCCCGTGTCAGAAATCACGTGTACATTGGACGCCCGAAGTCGTACCACTATGCTGCAGCTGGGATCTCTGCTCTGCTCTTGAGACTTTAGCATGGGGGTATGAATATTTTATACATCTTATCTACCTACAGAAAATTAGTTTCAGGGAGGGGTGTAAAATCACCTTGGGTATTAAATACAAAAATAAAATTCTTACCCCCAGTTAATTGCCTCCACTGTTTCAATGTCTAAGGGATCCAGTGACTGAGGCAGGGCTTTGTAGAGGGTGGCCAGCCTGTCTGTCAACAATTCACATAAACAAGTGCTTTGAGTCAGGCACTTGGCAGCTGCTGGTTCTGGCAAACTCACCAAAAGCATGAGGCCTTCACAGGCCTTCACTGCTATCCGGCCGTCCTGGCAGAAGTGCATGGAAGAATTAATCAGAGGGTGAATGAAGCTCACTTGAAATCAAGAAGCAAACATCTCCCATATAAAACCTCTCCATTTCCCCACAGTGAGTGAATGCATTTATTTTTCTTGCCTTTTCAGTCATTAAAACTTCATTTTAGTGAATTTGAATGGTACAAAATAAAGAATCTCACCTGAATCCATGTCAAATACTAACAATGCAACCTTCAGCTTGACAACTAGTGCTTTAGGTCAGCTTAAGATCAAGATATTAGACAATGTAAACTATCACTTAACAATAACGAGGTACATCGGTAGATTCGGTTTTCTGTTCTCAACACTGCTGTAACAATTACAGGCTGACCCAACCCTCCTTTAAGTTTTCTGAAAGAATCTGAGTATGAAATTGAGGATGAAGCTGGGTAAGACATACAGCAGTTGTTTTTAAAGAAATCAAACCCCTAGAGATAGCCAAGTCCCTTCACAAAAAAAGTGGGTTTGGTTAAGTTGGTACAATTGAAAGTAGTTTTTAAAATATTCTCTTGTGGTATATTTAATCTAATGATCATCCTGTGTTGCCTGTCTGTGAAACATGCAGCATCCTATATAAACTAATAAAAAACCACATTACCATCAACAAACTTAATTTTCAAAAATAGTATTTTTACTTTAATCTGACTTGGCAAAGAAAATTGTCAATTTACAAAAACTGCCTGCAAAACAAACCTTGTTTTAAATTTTATAGTTAAAATACAGTGTGTACATACATGTATATCTACTCCCTCTTCCCCCTTCACACAGCATCCAAACTATTTCATCTTTTTATCACATTAGAAAGAACAACAAAAACCAACTCACGGGACTTTTAGTGAGGTTTAGTAGAGAATTCACTAAATTATAGTCTTGATTTGGGCAAACAGCGGAGGACTCAGGTGATGATGTGACATTTAGTTCATGTAGACTGAAAGAGAGATCATCCGCCTGTTGTGAGAGGTCATCTTCCTTCTCCATCTGCTCCGCTCCAGCAGCACTAGGTATTTCTTCAGGCTGAACGGGCTGTCCTCTGTCGGTTGTCAAAGAGTCCTGGCCTTTTAGCACGTCTTCTGTGATTACACTTGCTGATCCTTTGGAAGCCATTGCTTTTAACTTACTCTGCAAAGCATTTTGTTGGAATTACGTGGCTGAAATTACTGTTCATCCTGAAGCAGAAATTTACTAAAAGCAGATTTTGTACATCAGCATTTGAGGTAGTTCTCTACAAGGCTGGATACAGTAACCATGTAGAATGTAATAGGTTGGGGAAGCATGGGAGTTTTTAAACCTAGCACATTTTTTTATTTGCCTAAATTTCTCTAAGGCCCGTACCATTTTGCTTCAAGGCTGAATACGCCATTTACAAAGAGATGGCATCTTTTTCTCTCCACCACTGAAGGCACATATTCACTTGATTTGCTGACTATTTGATAGGAGTTTTTCATTTACCTTATGAGTGCATCTTTAGACCTTAGCACATACTACAAAACATCCCTTTCTAGGTCAAGGCCTCAAATTCATCTAATGTCTGAAACACTATTTCCAGTTGCAGTCATACAATTAAATTCATTCTAAATTTCTTGAGATTTTATCTTCAACAGGAAAGGAAAAAAAAAACATCTTTTAGGACAGCAAAGTACTCTCAAGTTGTGTGTCTCATGAGGAAAAAGTTGAGTAGATTGAACGGACAGAAGATACTAGAAGTTAGCATTGGGCACTGGATACTATAACAGATCACAGAAAACCTCCTCGGAAGCTACAAAGCATCTCTACTTAGCCTGAAAGAAAGCAAACCAACTGTCTTCCCATAAATCTGTCTCCAGCACATAAAAAGGCATTTAAATTTGTGCTCTGTGATACCAAGAAGAAACTCAGAGCAAGGCAAGATTCAGTGTTCTTCTGGCATAAGCACAGGTGAATAATACTTTATTAGAACCATAAATTAGACTTCAACACAAGACATTTTTTCAAGTGAGTTCAGTAGTGAGACTATAAATCCAAATGGTTCCCCTTGTCTATGATAACACCAAAATTATTACAAATATATGTCAAGCATTAATAATTTAAAAGAGTAACCATTTGGGGTTAATGGCGTTTAGTACATACAAACCAGCAGGGACTAACAATGTGACAGTCTCAGGCAGCAAACTAGAGAACTGCTGTGAATGCTTGCTTGCTTGATGTGCATTCATTGTGGAGAATTGGTACTGAATGTTGTGATACGCTCATATAACCAATTCCCTGGAGAGGCAACCCAGTGGTAAAAGCAGCACACTGCATGCTATAAAATAAGTATGATTTTTTACTACAGTAGAAAAATTACTCCTTCAACACATAGAGGTTTGTTTTTTTTTTTTTTACAGTGTGAAATGCATAAGGCTGCCAAGCAACCAAAATGTGTCTGTCTGAACCATGTCTGTCTATCCTTAAATCTTCTAAAGCGCTCCAGTACCCTCCCTTATATTTTATCAATACACAGGAATATCTGAATCACAACAATGAGCTTTACATATAAAGCAGAACTAAAGGCTGGAACTGCATTTCAGTCCTGGATTATACACTGTTGCTGGCACTACTCAAGTAGCGGACAGGATTGCCAAAGAGAAAAGCTACTTTTTTCAAAAATTAGATAAAATTTTGTAAAATACTTATTTTATCTTCTGTCAGTCTCATGTCTGGACTCTTCTGTCATTTGAAAGACTATAGTTTGTTTAGCTAAGGCTTCAACAAGAAGACCTAACATATATAAACATATAAATGCCCTTAGAAATTTATCCATAGCTCATTACTCTTACACTGGCAGGTGACACAAAGCAGTCTGTACGTTAAAAACACACAGGCAGAGGTTTTGTGTTTATTTAAGCTTCCTATTGTCTAATCATGCAATTCTGCAGCTTAGCTGCTCACCTGCCTCCTGTAAAGGTGCAAAACAGGATCCTGAATGACCTAATAGAAAAGGTTACATAAAACACATTCAATGCATTCTAGACAAAGTACTCCTCTAAGTGAATTCAGCATCAACAGAGAGCAGACAATATAAAAATACATTTTTATATTTTCGTGATATGTGACTATCAGAGTTTCAAAATCTCTGGTGGATGATGCTATGTCTAAGTTCAGATAGATTTTAAAAGAATTCTGTGAAAAAATCAAGTGATATCACAGTTAATGAGAATCTCTACTTAATATGTGGTGAGAAATACAAAGCTGATAATACGTAGTAATGAAAGTAGAAGCGAATAGTGAAACTATTGTTCAATTTATAGAATGAAGATACAACTTTTTAACGGATACTATATTAGAACTTGTTTAAGGTCTCAAGAGCAGAAATTGAAACACAGAGAATCAAGTGTCCCTTTGCATGAACAATCAGTTGCAAGGAGTATCTTGCATGAGATGGGATGAGATGAGGCAACTAAGGAATAAACGGATAAGGAGAAACATGAGGTAACAAGTTTAGTGTAAAATAATAACTGAGGTAGAGGTGATAAGTCAAACATTCCTATGTATGTATGAACAAGGAAAACTCAGTTTAAAGAAAAGAATGAATTAAGGCCAAAATAAAATTAGTATATGGATTTTAAAGGTTTAAGAAAATGGAATGCAGTTCTTCCAGTTCTTATTTCCACAACAAAAGTAACTTGCTCAAGAGATACAGTTATGCCATACAACCTTATTGGTTAAGCAATACAGGTGAAAGATTGTACTAAAATATAAACAGCATTCTATCAACAAACTATTTGATACGGAATCATACAAAGGAAATCCTGGAATTAGTACATACTCAGTTTTTTATGTTCATAAAATATGGTAGAAACTGATCAGCAAAAGTCAAAGAAGGAAGCAAAACTAACAGATACAGACTGCTTTGGAGAGATGTATCTGCATTTCAGTTTATATGTGTTGGAGACCTGAGAGATAAATGCCACACAGAATTCTGTAAATTTACCCTTTCATGGTCAGAAACAGCTATCAAGTCACAACAATAGCACCTCTACGACGCATAGATGTGAACAATCAGAATATTCTATTCTAATAAAGGACAATTCTTATCTGGAAACAACTATCAGAAGCTGCAAAGACATATGCCTTAGGCTATGACATTTAGAATAATGTTGTGAAAGAAATAGGAGCTACAAAAAACGTTCTTCAGCTCGCCTGAACTCTATGGCCAGCATTTTGTGAAACCACAGATCTCTTTGAAATTCGGAATCATCTGGTTTTCCATGTCTGATTTTTAATATTGTAATACTGCTATTCTGGGGAAGAACACTAATGTCTGACAAAACACTTGTGGTTCTTACGATTGGGGTTCTCAGGTTTGATTTCAAGCGCATTATTTGACTATAAGAGTCATTCAGAAGGTTCTTTTCAAAGCATACAACTTACGTAAATGACATTAAAAGTAATCCTGGTTTGGAATTCTACCATATTGTGCATGTAATATATCTAGTCGCTTGCTTCTGAGTGCTTCTAATGTTTAAACACTAACTTTTCAATCCTTACACCATTTCTACTGCTTGTACAACTACAGTGGATACAATGGCAATCAGGGTGGTATTTAATTAACGTAAAAACAAACTCAAGATGGATTCCTTACTACTGACTTATAAGTGATATTCATATACTCAATGGATAATAATGCATCTTTGCAGTTCAACAGCATCTGCTGTTACAGATCACGTTTGCTGAAAGCTTGCAAAATATTCCTGAAGGACACTAATTCTACATCTTTTCACCTATGTATCACATGCTTAATAAATACTGTGTCACCATAGGAAACATCAAAGTGGGAGCAGGAGGCATTTCTAAATGGACTTCTATAAATTAAACTTTTATATGCTCCTTCTAAATGGGAACAGAAAGTCAGTCTAGAAATTCTTTCTCCTCCCACTCTGATTTCATCAATGCCACATGTTAAGTTCAAAGAGGGAGTAAAGATATTTGGCTTTCTTACAGACAGAAAATAATGTCATATTGTAGATTGTGAGCTGGCACTGCAGCTAGACCATATGTGCCACTACCAAATAAGGGCCCAATCCTGCAGAACACTTAGCAACTTGCAAGGTTTCAATGCCCTATGCAATCTGTCCCTTAGCCTTTATGAGGCTGAAAACAAAACAACATAAGAAATCCGGTCTCCCACACACAGGGCTTTACATTACAATTCATATCCCTACTCTCAAGGCACTTTCACTACAAAGGATAAGGACCTCAGGAAGGTATATTTGTAAGTAAATGGAATTCTAGTAAAAATAATCAGATGTATCAAGTCTCTGGAAGAAAAAAAACAAAACCAAACCTTCTAATATCACAGGAAAAAAAAATCACAGAGTGAATGAAAACTAACCTATGAAGCACAGTGTGATACCTCCAGTTCTCTATTAGATTTTCTGTGTGACACTGTAAATACACCTGGAAAATTTGATTTGATTTACTTACCTCAAGGAAGAAGTTGACCAGGTACGGATCCTGTTTCAGCTTTGCACATACTATGCAGAGAAACTGAATTTCTTCATTTTCTGTTGGTGTTGCCAGAACTTCACCACACAGCCTGATTAATTTCTAGCGCATAAAGAAAAGTGAACAATTAAGACAGAGAGTAAGTTAAAGTTTCTCTAGGAATGATGGACTGAATTATTTTTCTATATACATACTACAATGATGTATGATTGTGGACTTGAACATTTGTTCTAGATTAGATTGCTTCAAACAAGATTTCTTTATTACTTATGACTCGCATTGCAGTGGCATACAAGGCTCTAATCATTAGTACATTAAAACTGATACTGCACTTGAGCGGTTTCTTTAACTCACTTGACAATGCAAGAATTAAAGATACCATTAGCTACAGCAGAATAAAAGAAACTTCTCATATGAAAAATATATTTTATCTAAAATTTGAGCAGTACCTGCACTGGCCTATGCACGTTTATGTGGGGAAGAAGAGGTTGCCGTATTCTTCCAAGAAGTTTTGTATAAAAAGCCAAAACTTGCTGTTTCATTCCTGGAGGACACTGAAGAACGATAACAAAAATATAACAAATGCGAAGAGAAACATAGCTGCAAATTTGCCAAGCAAAATGGCTAATTAAACAGCAATAATTTATCCAAAAGTATTTTTTAAAAGAATCATCATCTGTTAACACATTCCTTTATCGATATTAACAGAGATCAACAAAAAATGTTGCAACTCATTACTGTTTTCTTTTTCAAATTATTCATACTTTCAGTTAATTGCTGTAGTGGAGACTTCTACCAATCTTTCCAGGAAAAATTTTCTACCAATACAGTGATAAGGGCAAATTAACTCTCAATTAATTGGCGACAGGTCAGCTGTCTTTTACAGTACTGTGCCGCAAAACATCTTAATGTCTACAAAAGGTTTTTTAAATCCATGAGCAATTAACCTTAGACAGATAAAGTGTTTATAAATGCACAGATGTTCCAGGACAAGAGAAAGCTGGTTTTCCCTGAGATTCAGCAGAATATAAATCACAAATATCTATGGAACATCCACACACATGTTTTGCTGTCCCTCATGCACTATGTCACATGAAAGTACTTTCTCATCTCCATGAGAAGTGATGGCTTGTGGTCTTTTATGTACTTTCATTTATAGCTAAATCCTCCCTGACTCTAATGTGTTCTACCATGTTAATAAATGCTGTCATTCCATAGGTTAGTTTAAACTCACATAATTTCCCTCATCTGGTTCACTGCACAGATGAATGGAACACGGGTGGCAACAGCCAGGAATGACAACTGCCTAACCTAGTTCTCCTTCCAAGGTAATTATCCCTAGATTATTAATCCCTAATTATCACTGAGTTGTCAAGCAATCCATTGAAAAGAATGGCAAAATGCGTACCATCAGGGTGCATCACAATACTGTAATAAGTCTAAGTGACTGCTGTGAAAGGATATTATTCTTTTGCAACAGATCTTTGCAACATCTTGCAAGCACTGAACTGCATATTTACTTCAGATGTATCAACTCACAAGTGGCAAAGTATAAAGACAGGCTGTACAGGAATTGCTTGTACAGGCGTATTTGCATGAGTGCAAAATGACTTCTCGCAACTCTTAGAAACATACTACTAATTACCCGTTTCACATATGTCACCATTTCATTTTGGTTTCTTGACAAAGTTTATAGATTACTGAACGTGCTGTATTTCTGCGCAAGTATTTTCAATACATTCGGTATCTTAGCCTGATCGTAGGACAGCTGGTATAGTAACAGGAATTGTAGAGCTCTGGTCCTTCCAGAGCAAGGAAGCTCAGACAGCTAGTACCCTACATCATCTATATATGTAAAATCAAGTCAGGCCAATGTGTAAAAGACTGACTGAGAATGAAACCATGGAGAGCTCCATTTATCCTTGCACAGGATACACCATGCTTTCCTAACTGCACCTGCATCACAATACAAAAAGTTCTAGCACAAGGGTTCCAAAGTTATTTCACCCCACGATCCATCCAACCCCATACATTTCAGCTCGTAAGTCTGACAAGAAAAACAGCAACAAGAATACACCAAGACCATGAAGCTAATTTCACATGTGCCGCACAGCAGACATGAGAAGAACCAGACAACATTGTCAAGGGCTGCATTCATACCACATCCATGTGAAAGCTGTCTGGGGATCAGCTTAAATGAATGCTTTCTGACATGGAAGTCTTTCTGAGCAATAACTCATCACATTCAGAAAAACTAAAATTTGTATTTAATGCAGCATTTTTCACCCAGGAATCTCCAAACACTTAACAAAGGACAGAGGGATAATACTGTCTTGTAGAAGCCAGAAAAATTCTAGACTGAACAAAAATGTTTCTCCAACTTCTAGCTTCACAGCCAATATTATCAGAGTTGTGACTAACAAATCTCAGGGTTCTGCGTTAGTCAGCATCTCACTGATTGTCTCACTTTGATCCCACTTGTAAAAGACTGTTATTTGTAATATGCTGGTAACATAAGCAAACAGCTATTTGCTAGAGTTCAGTGTCCCACACTACCACCTACTGTAGAACTTCAGTCGCTATTACAACTAGGAGCTCACACACTTGCTCTGCTGAGAGTACATACATCAGCTTTTCCTAGTGTGTAGAGTGTCTCCAAAATCTTGTGATGTAGCAAATACTCCATACATGGTCCTGTTTCACCTGATTCCCTCTCATTTTCTTCTTGAACTAGAATATCCAACATCTGTTCCAGGTGAGAAGGAATGTTGGTATCAGTCACAGGAGCTTTGTCATCTACATAGAAGAGATGTGCAATTAGGAATGATTAAAATATTGTCCTCACTTTTCTTAAGTTTAGTTCCAAATTTAAGATGTAAAAACATGACCACTCATTTAAAGAATCTTATATATAGTATGTAAGTTTTTTAACACGTCTTAAACCAAATTTTCAGAACTGTATCTGGAACTGTAAACTAGAATATGCGTTAGGCAGATACCTAATCTTGCAATGAGGAAAAGGTGAAATGCCAAGTTTCAAAACATGTATTAATTACACAGTCAAAAAGGAAAGCTTTTACAGGCAGAAACCAACCTTAGGGAGAGAAAGGTTCAACTCAATCTTCTGGTTAGTATCCACCCTGTTCTGGTAACTTCCTCTGACTCTTCACATAGTGTTCTGAAATCTATAAACAGCCTCTAACATCAGCTTAGTTTGCAGCTGATTAGTTTCTTTACAAACTAGATAACTAAATAAACGGTTTTTCTAATGATAACAACAAAGGAAACCCAAAGTCAATGCTGTTCATTCTTCGAAAGTTTTTAGATTTGTCTTTTATACTTTCTGCATTAAGGCAGCATTCTGTCAAACTTTATGAAGGAAAGCGTAAGACACTGATTTCTTTATATTACAGTGATGAAACTGTTGTGGATTTATGCCACTGGCAGTGGGAGCTGGCATTAACATGTTGTAGAGCACGTCCACACGTGCAGATTTTCTTTTTTATTTTTTTCAGCTAAATTCTACTTGAACAACTATCCTACTAGGGAAATGATTACTACTTCTTATGCAATAATCTAAAAATAACTGGCACTTGCGTGTGAATGTCAACAAGATCACAAAGGAAAACTGCCATGTCAGAGTGATTTTGGTCTCTACCACAACCTCCAGCTAGCCTAGAGTGTTTTGCTTGAGTTTCCTAGGCATAATTCTGCGCCCACTGCAGAGGACAGAAATACATCCACTGAGTGGGAACTTGTTTTTCACAAGACATTTGAAAGTCTGGGAGAGAGGTCAGCTTTTATTCGGCACCACATAATCGCAGATATCAGTTTTCCCCTACCACTCTGTCATTTCTACCTTAGGAAACATCACATAGCGTTCCAAAAGATGGGTATTTAGAACCAAGGGTCGAGTTTCAGCTTGTAAGAATAAATACTGATATAAACAAGATCACCAGTCCAGACACAAACACAGATTCAATAGCTACTCTAGCAGAAATGCAGAGCTAATAAGCTGGAGGAAAGCATGGCAACATTCACTTCTAAAAATTTCATAGTTTAATAACTAGGACCAAAAATTAAAAAATTAAAAGTTGCGTAACTGTTGTAGGAAACCAGGGAAGAGTTTAAGAAAAAGTAACTACAGTCACATTTCATCAGAATAACCATTTTTTAGAAGAGCAGAATAAAGTTTGCATAAGTTTTAACAAAACGTGTTCTAAATCTGCTCTAAAATTCACTTTTCTGAGCTACGTTATCAAAATACTTTTCATGGAGACAAGACACTAAAGAACAAATACCTAGTACTGAGCACACAGAATTCAGATATGTCTGGTAAAATGTATGACTACAAAATTACTTTTGTTAAAATCTTGGAAAGAAAAAGAAAATCCCTGATGTAAAACTATAAAAAGGTTAACAGCCGGGACTACATTTCTGTAGTTGTCTGTTTGGATTAAACAGAATACATGAAGACAGAAATTGGGGCAGACGTGAAAAGGTACAATTCTCTACGTGGTACTCAGGAAAGACTTTCCCTCCATTGTTGTTCATGCCTACTTTTTAAGGGATGAATGGAGGCACACGATAATTTTAATTACTAATTATTATTGTTGGTATTTTGATAAAAGACGTGACTCATTTAAGTATTTCTTAATCTTTAATTTTTAACAACACTGAAATTGGAAATTGTAGTTTTCACAGTAAAGAGACAAAACCAGAATGTTTTCTTCTTTTACCTGATGTCTCTATGTAGTAATGGGTGATTGCTTTCCAGTGGTAAACGAAATCTTCTTGTAATGGAAGGGAAGGTGCGAGCTATGGGGGGAAAAAAAAAACCAAACAAAAAACAGTTAGGAATGAAACAAACATATTTCCTCAGAGATTAAATTTAATTTTATCTTATACTTGGAAGTAAACTGCTACAGACTAGTGCTACAATTCTTATTCTGTGCTCTTTTACCTCTAACAAGGACTACATACATTATTCATGACATAAGCCCCATGTCATATTGCCTGGCTCGTGAACATCAGTAATAATCACTGTGATGTCTCTATGACCAGACAATCTATTTGAAGTAACAAAAGCAATTGTTCATACAGCAAAGCAACACCAGAAACGTGGGTTTGAACTGATCTCAGAGTTTTGTCTTTCAAGAAAAAATCATGTTATTTTACATCTGTTCTTGATGCCATCTTCCCTTTCCATATGCTCTGTTCTCCTCTCTCCCTCTGCTCCCTTAAAAATACCGATTAGCTGCTTCACATAGTTTTTGCCATGCCTTTTTTTCCTGTTAACCAAAATTTTAAAATATCTTTGTTT
>VYXH01000326.1:1004486-1018141 GCA_013397275.1 Burhinus bistriatus
CGGGCGGCCCTGCCCGGCCCAGCCCGGCCCGCTCCGCCCGGGGCGGCCTGGCCCGGGGCCCGTGGGCCTGGGCAGCAGAGAGCGCCGTCCTGCCGCCCGGCCTGGGACGCCGCTGGTCGTGCCCTTGGCATTGTCGATCGAACCGGGCCGCTTGGGCCGGCCCCCAGGGTGCGGGCGGTGTGGGACACAGCGGGGCTGGGAGCGGGCAGCGAGCTCGGGGTGCCGCGGTCCGGCCCCCCCGCCTCTGCGGGCAACTCCCGGGCAAGGGGTCGAGGGGGAAGGGGCGCCCACCACCCCCGTCTCTGTGCCCAGAGGCCTGCCATCAGGCTTCCACAAAGGTCTCTCTGCTTCATGAGGAGACCACTGCCTCCACCTGCGCCTGCCAGCATGGTGCAGACAGGGAGCAGCCCTGGCGTGGGGGGATGAAGGCCCAGCTTGCTGTCTGCTGGGACACTTGGGTTCTGTCTCCGTCTGCAGGGACTGTGGGGTCCTCAGGGAAACATTGAAATGGCCGGCTCTCCACAAAGCAGCGTAAGGGTGATAAGCTCAGAAAGTCAGTGACATCTTGTTGCTGCTGGGTGAGAGGCCGGTGGGGCTGGTGGCGTGGTCCTGGCTGACTACGGTCCTTGTGGGGCTCGTGCTGTACCACAGCATGAGAGGGCTTGTGGCACCATGCTTGTTACCTGTTTCACTGCTGGGTTTTTTTCCCCCAGAACTTCGAAGGAGACAAAGGGGGCTTTACTTCACTTCCAAGCCAAATACTTCAGAGAAAATTATTATCCCTGCCATTTTCCATGCCGCAGGAAAAGCAGAGGTAAGGTGGGGTGAGCAGAGGTTATAGATGTAGCTGGTGGGCGGTGTGATGTTTTGGGAACAGCTACAATTCATGGGATCGTGTTTGGGCGCTGGGCAAATGGACGTAGGGGAACAGGATTGATTTGGCATGGGGGGAGCAGAGTGAAATGTTGGGAAGGTGACAGACCAGTATGGGAAAGGGAAGAGAACCTGTAGTACCAAATGGAGAAAAACTTCCTCATTAATTTTTGGAGATGAATGAACACCAACTTCCGCATATCTTAGGAGCAAGCAGAGAGAGACGAATCAAAAGACAGGACAAAACTACTGTTTAACTGCTGTGTTAAATTGTGCCATCTGGAAAGTCTGACTATGACTGTTGATCCTGTGATGAAGTCTTACTAATGATTCTGCTGTACTGATGGTTGTTACTGTCTCCATGCTTTGCAGGCATGGAGAGCTACAGTCCAAGTACTGTGTGGAAGTAAATACTAGTTGTATCTGGACACCTCCTTTGCTGAAGTTGCTAAGGAGCAGATCTAGCTATTTCCTCCTCAAAATCCAGACATATCAAATAACATAAATTTAAAAGGTAATTACGTTTGGTTTTTTTAACTCTTCTTATTGTGAGTTTGTCAAATTATAGTCTATAGGAGTTCTTAGGAAATGTAAATTTTCTATGTGAGTAGTCATATGATGAAACATATGTACCATCTCTGCATTTAGGTAATTATTAACTGGATGGATGCTGCATTTGGAAGGTGCCTATTGTCTATGATTTAACATAAAAAGTTCTATTAAAGTTCTATTAGACTTTTTAAGTGTGCTCTAGGAGGCAAACCCTTCTTCAGATGAATTTAAGTGGTATCTACTATAGTTTTGCAATTTCTATTAGACTTTTTAAGTGTGCTCTAGGAGGCAAACCCTTCTTCAGATGAATTTAAGTGGTATCTACTATAGTTTTGCAATACATCCAGATTATTGTTAATATTTATGTATATTTTTAATATGTAAATACTTACATTTATTTTTATTTATATTAGTATTTTTATACTATAAGTACAGTTTGGGGCTACATTCAGTTTGCTTATATGGTTTGTATTGAAGGTTTGTATTGCTTCCATTAAAAAAAGAAAAATAAATGAATGCAAACATGTTGTCAGCAAGTGGGCTGAGTAGTGGTACAGCTTTTCTCCCATCAATGTGAGGGTGTTTACCATGTTAATGGGGACCTTCCCATTCTTTCACCGTAGATACCATTTTGGAGCCTGCGTCGTTTCTGAAGAAAATGTGGATTTAAGGCACATGTGCTTGATTAAAGTGTCTAAGAGAACATCGTAATTTAAAATGCTCTTTGCAATCCATTTGTTTTTGCAAAAAATGTCTTTTGGGTGTGCCTGGGCCTTCCCATCTCTGAGCAGCAGAATGAATAAAGAAACAGTAAGATATCATGAAGATATAAAAGGAGACAGTTTTATAACAGGGAGAGTATTCCTAAGCGTACTTCACAATTTATGAAATCATAAGTCACTTCTTCACAGATGGTGAGGTAAAGCTTTTCTAATGCTTGAGGGCCTCCTATTATTCTGAGAGTGCCTGATGTGTATGAAAACATTTTTTTTAAACAGAACATTTCATTGTGGTTGGAATTCAAGTTTCAGTTGTAAAAGTGACTTATTAGAACTTGTCAATATGAAGTGCCTTGCAGTAAAGGCAACAAAGAAAATATCACAATTATATAATTATCCCAAAGCTTATTAAACAAATTGAGTCTCTGCAAATAACCCTGCATTTACTTACCAATGTATTGAGCTTGAGTTTGTAGCCAAACCACAACATAGCTATACTGCAGAATCCAGTCTGTGGCCCTTATATGTTTTGCAAACTGTAGATATGGGGGGTTTTATGCTCTTTTAAAGTAATCTCAAATTTCTCAAGTATATGGAGGTATTTCTCACTGCTGGGACTATTAGATAAATACTGACAGACCAGCAGTAATACAAATCACTGGAAAATAATGGATAAAGTATTTCACCAGTGTCAGTGCAAAAGAACTCAGTTGAGGTTACATTCTGTTTGGATACTTCTTGTTCTCATTGGAGATGTTTCAACTGGAGATGACTCAGTTATGGAGAGGCTACCAATGTCATGTCATATGCAACAGTACGTTTTCACCTGCTCATGCTTGATGTTGTTTCCACTGAAATAAACACAAGTATTACTACCTGTTTTAATACTCTTGAGAGCAGAGTTCTGCTGGTTTGGGGTTGTGTTTTTTTTGGCAAGGTAGTTCTTTTTTTTGGGTGGCACATGCAATGAGTTAGTGTTTTGCTTGAATGTGAGTTAAGACAGCTTGAAAGCGAGGCTATTTTAATTGATAGAGCTTTTAGGAACTTTTCTTCTTTTTACAAATTAATGAAATTGTCTAGATTAAATCAATTTAAATGGAGTGAGACAGTGAGATAATGTGCTAGCCTTTCTATCTGAAAATCTCTTCTGCTATTTAGATTGATGGCACCAGGCCAGTCTCTAATGGATATATTTGTCTACATTACAGAACTTCCTGCAGTCTGGACTTTTGCTTCAGAGAGGTTGAGGATTTGGAAGGTGCGTTTTTGTACCCCAGAATGAAAACATGCTAGTAGAGCTATGCGTAATATCTGTTTATATTCTATGCAGGAATTTATTGTGTTCATAATAACTGGATTGACATTTATGTTTTCAGTGACTACTTGGATGAAATAAAGAATGAAGTGTTAGTGGCTCAGCATGATCTCTGCTTTCGAGGAGGGGTAAAGAGATGTTTAAAGTCACCTTCATACCTTTCTGATTCTGGGCTTTATTATAGAAAGCAAGCATTCTGTGCATTGGATACCGAAGAGCATACAGTGGGATTGAAGTCCAAACTGTACTTCTCCCTAATTTAATCAGTGTGTTATATGTCATGTCATATGTGCTTCTGTTCGCTGCCATTTTCCATCATGAATTTTCTGGTTGTATGTGCTCTTAGCTGTGTGCAACACCTCCCTCCTTGCTGATTTGCTAGTAGCACCATGTAATCAGCTCGTGCAGTATTTCTTTAAATCCCATTTTCAGGCATTTTGTGTTGTGTGCATCCTGCTCCACATCTGCATGTCTGCTCCTTCTGTAGAGATGTTTATTTGTCTTCTGATGGGTTACAAACTTCCTAGTCATTAATCTATTGTCCAATTGCTTACCTGTCACATCTGCAAGTCTTTGTAGGCCGTCACTCATTGCTCCTGTGGAAGACACAATACTGGGCTGGATGGACAAATATGCGTGCCCAGTGGGCTATTTCTTATGTTGTACTTCAGTTACACTGTCTGTGCTACCCTGCTTTAGCTTGTATAATGGGTTGTAAAGGAGACCACAAGGAAGTCAGAAGTACACATTGTCAGTTAAATGAGACATTTATTTTCCAAACACATGATGTTTTCCTCAAGTGTTCCTATTCCACTGGAAGCATTATAATCCAAGCTTTCCTCTATAAGTAAATGTATGAATGTTCTGCCATACAGTATCTGCAATAATATATACAATTATATGTAGTTATTATAAATTATTACATATTTAGAAGTACACATAAATATAGAAATCTATTTTTATATTTTATATAAATATATTAATATGTTAATTATATGTATGTATTAATATAAATTATTGAAACCAGATAAAATACTCTTGAATATGATCCATCAGTTTAGCCAATTTCACTGAAGTCTGCAGGTTAGCAGGACCACAAGTTTACTTGTGGAAGTTGAAGCAAAAAGATTAAGGATGAACTTCCGGGTTTATGCTATATTGCATCTGTAATGACTGCAAGAGTCTGAATGTGGTATAAATAGACATAAAACTGGATTTTGCCCCAAAAATATTGGAAAAAAAATAATTGAGCAGTCCAGCTGCTGTAAATTGGTTCCTTCAGTCATTCATCTGTGTACTTGCAGAAAGGGAAGTCTAGCAACCATTTCTGGGGAGAATTTAGGTGTTTAGCCTTGACCCTACTAAGAGATTTCTGAGTAATTTTCAGATCAGCTCTGACTGCATTGTTTGTTTTCTAATGCATAATAAGATTTCATTGTTACTTACATCTTTGGATTTAGGGCTATAATCTGTTAATCCCTAAAATGTCATCAGATTATCTGTTTAATCATAAGCAAAAGCTGATCTTGATAGTCAATATGTGTTACGCAAAATAGTTCAGGTCCACTACTATTATGCAAGTATAGGAACTTTCAGATCTCTCTTTTGCATTAGTCCACAATTAAAAGTAGGTTTTTGTCAGAGTTTCAATTCATCTATCTTTGTCGTGAGGCATGATTGAAATCTTTCATGCAGTCTGATATTAAATTTTGGCGTTGTAAAATGTCTTAATTTTGAAGCAAGTGTCTAAAATATTTATGGTGTGAGGTACTCGGTAGTGGCTTCGTGATTAAAGTTATTGATAGCACAATTATCTAGAAAGGCCCAAATACTAGTGTCACAACACTCTCCAGTGTTCACTATCCATAGAGTTACACGACAAAAGTCCAGTGACGTTCTTCAGTATTTTGTTACACCAGGAAGGTGGCCAGTTAGCTCCTGTGAGTTCCGTTCATGGCTTCTTGATAGGAACCTGCTTGCACCAGCAGAGGGCACAGATGACCTGGTTTCATCTGTAGGACACAAAGCAGCAGGGTTCAGAGAGACTCCCTTGTAGCTATTTTTTGGGGAAAAAAATAACCCTATGTATGCTGTGTAGAATGAATTAGTTTACCGACTCATAATGTTACCTCTGGGTTTAACTGCTACGTGTTACTTGGCTTATAAAAGCTTTGGCTGCTACACAACAGCGCAGCGTCTTAGCAGTTTGCTTGTCCCCCTCGGTTCTCAAATGCTGTTATTTGAAGCTACAGGACTGGTTTGGGTGAAGACATTGACTTACCCTTGTGGCTATCATATCCCACATGATATTTGCATCTTTGCAACAACTAAACCCCAATGAATGTAGGAAGGGTCTTACATTCAAAGACTTGCCCTTCTTGACAACTGAGTTCTATTGTGTTTGCCAAAGAGGTGAGAGTGACCATGTACATCACCATTGCATTATTTTACCTATAGGTGAGGGTAGAGGGAGCCATCTGAATGCTTCCAGTTAGAATTTTGTGCTCAGAAGCTGTCCTCTGAGCCAAACTGAATTTCCAGAAAAAGTATGTACAATTTGATCCTTTGTAATTCTTTCTGAGTTATCAGCCCTGTAGGAATGAGCATCTGCACTTGGATGAAGCCTTTAAGGAACTGAGCTGGAGGCACCATTGACAACAAGCAAGCAAATGAAGTCTGTAGTAGACCCAGGGTCATCCAGAAATGTTTCTGTTGCTCATCCCTGTTCTTTTGCCTCAGGGTGCTTTGGACTAGTTTGACATTCAGCCCTCATGTTGTGAAATGCTGAAGTAAGCAGACCCATGTTTCTAATACGCCTAATATAATGGAACCTGTTCCGGATTAGATCTTGGAGTGGTGCTGTAATGCACTGTCCTTGATTCCTGCCTGGCAGCTCATGTGCCGAGTGAAGTATTTCCATCCATTTGATTTCTCTGATTTTATGTTCAGAAGCTGATATCCCTAGTCTCTGGGCCTCCTGGGAATTCTCAGGTGGTGTCATGTCGAGCTGTTATTTGTTCCTGGGGTGCTTGACTGCTGTAATTAGACCTGTGCAGGCTGCATTTCCTTCTCCCTCTCCAGCAGTAACAACCAGACAGCAGAAAGCCAAGTGTCACATTTGGCATTACATATAAAGCATACGTCAAAATTCTGTGTTCAGACGTAGAAATCTTGTACTAGCATTTATCAGTTTCCAGGAGCTGTTGCAAAACAATTCATCCCAGTGCTCCATCACCGCCTGCAGAGGGCAGCCTGGCTCGTGTTTCGCTCCAGCAATGTGCTCAACCGGAGAATTCAGTCATCTGCTGGCAGCTCTGTCTATCAGGGTGACTTGCTGTGGAATAAACAACTGAATGTTGTGGAGAATTAGCATCAGCCCCAAACTCAAACGGATTCAAAAGTGGACCAAAAAAAAAAAAAAATCGCTTGACTAAATTAAACCACCTGGTATTTTTATTTTTTTAAAACATTGAAAGCAAAAGAATTGCATGAGAAAACTCAGCTAGACCTGAGCTTTAAATCTCTCACATGTACAACAGATAAGTTTATTGTTAGATGTCAACAGGCAAGAGAAAGAAAATGTCCAGAATAATGGTACCTGAATGTACTCGACAAGACTTAACAGAAGAAAAGTGTTTTTTTTCTGAATCTCTTCAGGAATCTTTCAAGATTCAAGTTACTGTTACCATGACTGTAAGATTGTGCCTCTGGCTGGTTCACCCATGTTGTTTCCCAAGTGTGTCCTGAGTCCTTCTGAAACAGCCGTCACAATTTCAAGGAGATTTTGTCTAAGAGGATGTGTCTACACGCAGGCATGTGCCTTAGCTGTAAGACTGATCAGTGCCAGGTTCGGGACTAGGGGTTGCTATCTTCAGTTAATACGGCAAGGAGCAAGGCATTCAGTTCCTGAAAAAGACCCAGTACTTTTTGTCTCTCAAGTCAAATTGCGTCCACCAGCTAATTAAGGAATGATCTTGATGTGCTCTGAAGGGAGGCCTGTCCACTTCTATACTTCTCAGCCAGAGCGCTCTGCAGTACAGTGTTCAGAATAGAAAATACGTACAAAGGAAACAGCATTTGAGATATTAAGACAGCCTCAGCAATGTGTGAATTCCAGGAGTATGGGAAGAAACCTAAATATCTCTTATGATCAGCTGTCAAATTACTCACGGATATACTTTCACATTGATTTAGATAATTAATTTCTTTGGCCCCAAACTTTCTACCCCACATAAGCATGGCTGTTCACAGCAGAATGTATACGCTTCTCAGAGTCTGGCTCATTGTAATTGCAACAACAGGTGAATTTTTGCTTCTGATTCCTAAAAGTTTCTCCGTGTACAGGAGTGCTTAGAGATTTTGACTTTGGTTTATTCAGAATATTCATTGCTATTCTTGCCACACTGTACATAAACATCTTTGCTAATGTGAACTTTGACCAATGAAGTATCTGTCATGTTTTACATTGATAGCATGATGTAAAAGTTACTCTGTGTGAAAATGCTTGCACATTTAACCAGCTCTGACTGCATAATTTAATTCACTTTGGCCACAGCAAAATCTTTAGGGTAAAGGGTAAATTAGGGTACACAGTGAGACAATGCCCCTACTTGATGCAGATCTAAAAACCCTAATTTATGATTAACAACCAAGGCAGTTTATGGGATTGTCTCTGTATCTCCTGAAGGCATGCGCTAAATACAAAAATAGAAGAAAAATTTACTTAGGAGTCAAGACTCACAGCTCTTATTCATGGTACATACTTCGTACGTGAGCCTGTGAGAACCTGATGCAAAACCTGGTAAAGTTTCTGATTGTAAGCTCTTTGTTGGGATCTTCCTGATAAGGATACACACATAGGAGTGATGCTGAAGTTCTTCAGCAGTAAATGCTGGCCAACATTTAGCTGATCTTTCCCAACCTCACTCTCAGAAACGGATTTGTCATGTTGGCCCTTGTGCCCTAAGTTCCCACAGGTACGTCAGCCCTTTTGATGCAAGAGCAATATGGACTAGATATTAACCGGCCTATTTGGGGGCTCTTCCTTAGCTGCCAGGGTCACCAGTATTTCTTGGTTATATAGAACATGTAGCATTTATGTGATCTTACATAATCAGTGTAAAAACTTTGAGGTTCTTGCGTCCAGTAGTCAGTACTGACTTAGGATAACATAGGTTCAATATTATATTTTTTGCCATAAAAGTGCATATACCACAGGCAATGTGGAGGGTTGAATAACATGCAGAGGATTAAGAAAACTGGTTCTATGCAATAAAAAAAATGCGGAAGATGACTTTGGGATTTGGCTCACTCAGGGGAACTTTCTAACATTTTGATTTTTTCTTTTTTTTTTTTTTTGATGGTTAAATCTCTTTTTATATATATATGTGGGATATTTGGGGGGGAAAAAAAAAGTCAGTAAGGCATTTCTATTAATGTGTGCCTTGAGTAATTTGGACCTCAATTCTCCTTTGAAATATATCAATGGGAACGTTTCTTAAAAGAGATTAGTGGGAGCTTCCCTTGAAGCTCACTGAAATCCGTGAAAGGCCATGTATTTATGTGACTATGCTGCCCATTACTGACTAATTGCAGATTCTAGTAAGAATCTTATATTGAAAGTGAGAGAGCTGTCTTGCTTTCATGGCATTCATGTCACAGAGAACTATTAATTGTGAGCTTATCAAAATTCTGATTAAATCATAAGACTTAGCAATGCCGTAGATTTTGTTCCTTTCTAGTGTGGCTGCTATAGATCTGATTTCCCTAAGAAAGGAGCCAGTGGAGTTACGGTGGAGCATGTGCTAAAAACTTGTAGAAAAACCCTGCAGTTTCTGTCATTCTTCAGCATCCCAATTTCAGTTCAGTGAAATACGGTTAAATAGATTATTCAGGCCAGTCCTGGCCATTCTTGCTCTTTGCCTTGCCCACAGAAGTTGTTCTTTGAAGCCCACTTCTGTAAGAATTTGTCTTTTATTCCAAAAAAACCCCTAACTTTTATCACAATAATCTGATTTCAAGAGGAAACATACTGTGTTGTGTAAAGATGGGCACATTCTGACTGATGAGTTATCTGCATCAGACAAAGATGCCATGCTGACGTCTACCTGTTTTTTTCATCCATGCTAAGTCATTCTCCCCTGATTTTAATGAAAAAAAATTATTTACATACAACTGGTGAGATTTTAAATATTTCTAAAACTACTATCCTACTTTCCTATGTGACAAACTGGTTAAAAAGTGATGAGGGACAAACAATGAGATTATAAACCTAATTTTCATGAGAATTGGTGCTAAAAATATCAACAGTTTATTTCTTCTTTTTGAGAAGATGGGGAGAGGGTAGGGAGAAGGGCAGGGACTGTAGGGACTGGTACCAGCAAATTGTTGGAAAGCCAAAGCACAAAACTTGCAGTGATGTGTTACAGCATATTACAAAGATGGTACAGTGTCTGACATTAGGTGTCTGAGTCTTGGTCCAAAAGCTACTGAAAAGCAAAGGGAGAGATTCTCACCCATGTTGTTGTGTAGATCATGAGTGGAACAATGTATTGGCTGTAAGAGTTCAGTAACAATGATTTATGTTTTCACATTTCTAACTCATGGGTTAGCTGGACATTATCATTCTTTTAAGAGTTTTCTGTTTACTTAATGGATGGAAAACTGAATCTTTTAGATATTCACACAGTGGCTAAGAGACAGCAAGTTATACTGCACAGAGAATACAGTCCAATATTTAGGATACTTTTCTTTGAAGATGCAGGTTCTGTTCTTTGCTCTGTGACCTTGGGCAAATACTCAGCTTTTCAGGGGCATTTAGGCATCTGAAAATACCAATAGGGGATTTGAAAACACCTCTTGTTTGGTGAAATATATAAATCTGTTTGGACATCTCTAAAAAATCCTCAGGTGCCTGTTTCCATCTCTTAAAGCCCAAATACCATTAAAAAATGTTGACCTTAGTGGATGTTTTTCCTCCAATCTAATTTGAGTTAGAAGCCTAGGCTATCTGTACAGTCAATAGGAAAATGTAGGAGATGATAGGATCCTGCTTCCCAGTTGACTAATTCAGAAGCCTCAGGTAGATGCCTGAAATAAAACAATGTCAATCACTGCTCCTTAATGGACTTCTAAAGTAGTCAGGAAATGGCTCAGTCAATCAAACAGCTCAACAGCTTGCTGCTGCTCAAAAGGATCATCTCTTTTCCCTGTAATGGTTCCTCCTCACCCCTTCCTGGCTGGGCAGTTCTGCACTTTGTCAGCTCCAGTGTTTATCTGAGCTTGTGGTTTCTTCCTCCATTCTTCTGTAGCCTTATGTGGCAGAAAGCTAACCCAGTGCAAGGAAGTGAGCAATTCTTTGCTATTTAATAAGCTAAAGAAGTTCCTTGAGGGTCAGACCAGTGGTGATGGTGCTGCAGTGAGAGGACAGGAGCAGACGGGTTGGAGTGAGTAAGAGAAGAGGGAGTGCGTAGGAGGGTATGTGACCACCCCTTGCAGAAGCAGCAGTGAACTCTTGGATTGGCTTGTCCGTCTTATCTGACTTAGCATCTTTCACCTAAGTATCCAAGATCTTAATCTGTGAAGTAGTAATAATGGTGTCTCACTTCTCTACCTCCCTTTTCCACCCTCTTCAGCTCCCTTCCACATTCCCTAGATACTGACAGGATCTGAGACAGCAACTGCAGCGGCTGATTCAGCTGCACACATGCAGATTGCCTACTGGTACTTGTAGCTATTGAAGACGTCCTCCAGAACTGGTAACTGCTGCGTTCCCACTGCAGCTTTTCTCCTTCATTTTAATTTCTGTTATTCTAATATTTGTGCTAATTTCTACAAAACTTGTAGGGATGTAGAACTCTTTCTGAATTATACCTTTTAGGCAAATTGAATTGAAATTCTCCATATCCAAATCTGAAAATTTTTGGAGGGGTCTTGATGGACAGAGAGGAAAATAAAACTCTTATCAGCCTCAATTCCTCTGGAAACCCAGCTAAAAAGGTCTTTTTAATAAATGGGTGTTGTATCCGATCCATTTTAGCATTCTTGGACTCACATGTCTGTTGAATTTCTCTGCCTTAGAGACTTTACACGGTAAATGGAATAAACTCTTTGTGTTCTACAGAAACCCAAATTACAAATGTCTTTCCCTTCCTACTTCCTAGCAGTATAAAGAAAGGAAGTTCTTCATTAAAAAGCTAATTTCTGCATGTTCCTGAACCTTTTTTTTTAAAGCCATCTATTAAGTATCATACGGGAGAACCCTTGATAGTGCTAGTTAGAAATTCACTGAAGGAAGTGCATAGGAAATTACTCAATTAAAAATACAAAATTCTATCATGCTACATTGCCTGAGGAAAACCTTGGGTCTTTCGGACAAGAAGAAAAACTTGAGTTGCTTGCAAGTGGAGAACTACTCATTTCAGAAAAGAAGACAGGGAAAGGAACTGTTTTTCAAGTGGATGTCAGTTCACCAACTAAGGACAATGCCAGTGGAGTTGGGAAGGAGAAGAAGAACTTGAGATTTATTTCATTCCTGCTGCAGAATTCAGAAAAATTTGCAATGGGCAAGAAAACAGAATGACATACCATGTACTAGTGAACTGAAGTGTGGGAGACACTGGAATAATCCATGGCAAATAAGAGCCGAACATGACTAAAAGTCACTGCTGCGTGCAAGCATGGACACAAATTCAAACACATGTGTCGATTCATTTTTTGTGCATATATCACCCGATGAGAAAGCATGCATGTGCTGTCCACTCTGCTGCTGCTTCCGTGCTTTCTTACGCCTCACTCAGTTGGTGCGATGGGGAAGGTGAGTGGCATAAAAGCACTGCCAGAGGGTTGGTCTGATAGAGCAGATAGGCTGGCTGGGCTGCACTTCCAAAAGGCAGTGGGAACGTGTGATACATCTGTTACTAGCATCCGTTTCTGCTCTGTGGACACACTGTGATGCAATCTTTGCCACTTCTCTTAGATATGAAGATTTTGGTAATTGTTTTTTTTGATGGAAAAATTGTGTAGGCTTCATGCTAGTATGAAGATGTATAGTGTATGGTGGAGCAGAGTGGAGGAGTGTGATTCAGTCTCTCCTGTCATTTAGTTTGCCTGCTGGCTCCTCACTGAACATCACAGATTGCGCTTTCTGTTTCTTAGTTCATAGTTGCCCATTCTGAAACCGATAAGAGTCTGCTCTAATGTTTTAATTTCACTATTCTGATGTGGTCTTCTAACTTGTTATTCTTGACAAACGAGATTGTTGTTTTGCTTAACTCTTGCCAGCATCTAATAAACTGATGGCATAGGGGTTTTCCTTTTAGTGTGGCTTCGGAGTATTTGGCTTTATTAGATTGGAGGCTAGGCTACCATGGGGAGAGGTGTCCACTAGATACTGATCTTGTTCTTCCGTGCCTTCCAGGTGGTTGCTTGCTGCTTTTATTAAAGTGTCAGGAGGAAGCCGAGTACTCTTTTCTGTGTGTTAATCCTAAGATTGTTTTGCAGACAACATTGCTATAATTTTTATGTTTATATACTATTTACATACAGATATGCAGGTGTATAATTGCTATGCTCTGTTGCTGTTTGGTGAGTGAATTTCAAGTTGTGCTACAGACTTCAGTGTCAGGTCATAAATGTGCTGCATTGCTGTCGAATAGCACTGTCAGGGAGTGATTTTAGAAGAGGATCCGTCTATCCAGCACTTAAAGGAGCAGAATCATAGAATGGTTAGAGTTGGAAGGGACCTTAAAGATCATCTAGTTCCAACCCCCTGCCGTGGGCAAGAATAACTTTCACTAGACCAGGTTGCTCAAAGCCCCATCCAACCTGGCCTTGAACACTTCCAGGGATGGGGCATCTACAACTTCCCTGGGCAACCTGTTCCAGTGCCTCACCACCCTCAGAGTAAAGGATTTCTTCCTCTTATCTAATATAAATCTCACCTCCTTCAGTTTAAAACTGTTACCCCTTTTCCTGTCACTACACTCCCTGATAAAGAGTCCCTCCCCATCTTTGCTGTAGGCCCCCTTTAGGTACTGGAAGGGGCTATAAGGTCTCCCTGGAACCTTCTCTCCCTCAGGCTGAACAACCCCAACTCTCTCAGCCTGTCTTCATAGCAGAGGTGCTCCAGTCCTCTGATCTCATCTTCGTGACCCTCCTCTGGACCTGCTCCATGTCCTTATGTTGGCAGCCCCAGA
>VYXH01000326.1:1018617-1032893 GCA_013397275.1 Burhinus bistriatus
AGAAAGGAATATGGTGGTGATGGCGGGGGGGGGGTTAGGGTCAGAGCTCGGTGGTTATTACCGCTTCGGAAATATTAACTGGTTGGTACTGGTGTGTCTGCTGGGGACTGGTGAGGCTTGGTCTGTCATTCGTAAAGCAAGTGCTCCTGTTCGGGTGTGGTGGTAAATCCAGTCATCAGATTATACCTCTGGTGGCCATTTGCATCTGGCTTGAAATTAACATTTTGAAGTTTTACTTCAGATTTGCATTTGTTTTAATAATGGCCTAAACTTGAATAGCCTTTGTCCTTTGCATGCATTTGTGCGTAGGCTATGTGTGTTTGTAATTCTGGGCTGGGGATGAACAGATCAACCCTCATTGACTGCAGATCCTGCCTTGTCCCAAACTTGTGCTGCCGATTTGAGAAACTGATGCAGGTGTGGCCCAAAGACTGATGCTTTTAGCTTTTTGATTATAGTTAGTATCAATTAAAGAACTGGAGGCATACAGTTAAGCGTTTTCCGAACGTTGTCATAACAAAGCAGAAATACTTGTAAGCATCTCCTTCCCTTTTTTTTTCCCCCTGAAGGAAGAGAGAAAATTACCTGCATAATAATGACAAGTAAAAACACTCCCCAGTTATCTCTGGATTGAAAAAATACATTGTCAATATTATGTATTACAACTTAACAAGCCCCTGAATGTAAGGGTACGTCTTATTTGTTTGTCCCTTTATTTCTCTGCATTTTCATATATTAGATACTGCTCAGCATTGACCAGGTCTTTCATTTGCTTGGATTCATGTTGACATCCAGATGAGCTTCATGCACAGGGAAGGCATAATGTGACTGCTGAAAGGTTGTCAGCATTTTGTGGTTAGGACCATATTCCTAAAGCATCACACCCATTTTAGATATAAATAATAAATGGTGTTAGGGCAGCATAATTCTTCGTGGCACAGTATTATTCTTGCTTTAGGAAGAAATGGACCATATCAGTCTCCAAAGAATCCATTTCTGGAAGAATACTAAGTATATTAGCATCAGGGCTGTGCTAAGGCTGTGTTAGTTCTTGTGGGGAAAACCAGCAAAGCTTTATAACATGGATTAGATTTGTTGTCTTCAAAGGGGTACCTGGACTCAAGGAAGCGACAGAAAAACTTTGCAATTTCATCTCTGCAGATGACTCCCCAAACCTGAACTGTACAGAATGGGAAGCCAGGGAAAATCTCTACTGGCTATATTCCCTTTTCCTCCCCCCACCATCCCTCTTTCCTATTCATCTGCACAACACATGATGTTTGATGCCTGCTAGATTCTGCTGGAGAGCTGCCTGGAGAAGAAGGGTGAATTCTTTTTCAGCCTCTCCCCTGCCATCTATTATTTTCAGAGTAATTAATTGGAGAGAGAGAGTCCATAGGACTTTAGGGAAGTAGTGAATAGGATTCATAAAAGAGATGAAGACAGTAATTTCTATCGATATCTGCTTTTAAATTTTAACAAATGGACTTAGTTGGAAATTAAGCATGTATGTGCGAGTAAAGAGTGATTCAGTACTGACCAAAGGCTATTTGTGTGTAAGGCAGTATAAACCATTGGTATTATTAACCATTTTAAACACTACTGCTGTTAAAATCTTACACATGAACTTACTTTTACACACTTATGTGGTATGATGGGTCTTCATGAGGTTACTCATGAGAATGTAGCTCGAATAAGAAGTAAGTCTTAAAGGGATTAGGGCTTTGTTCAAATGTCAGATAGGGACCCTTTGCTTATGAAGGCAGATTACCTCATGCATATGCAGTCTCATCAAAACCACTGTATCATTAGGGTCTGCAGGCTCAGCGAATATTGATTGTTAATATTTTATGTTGTGCTAGCTGTCCAAAAGGTGATCATTATTATTCTGAATGCATCAGACCCTTGGGGCTCTCTGCTTGTTGATTATATACCAAGCATAACAAGAACAGCAGAAGAGTTAAACATTCACCTGTGCTATTTTTATTACTAAACTGCAGAAGATATTCAAGAGATAGTAAAAAACATCACAATATTATCAGTGTTCAATCTGTGCAGCTTTCTATTCACCTCTTTTGCTCCAGGAGGCAGCATGGTCTAGTTAACTGACTGCAACAGATGACAGAAGAAACTCCTGAAATCCAGCGGTACCTCTCTTCTGCTCTAGTTCCCTGTTGTTATTTAACCAAAACTACCCATATAGTCAATGACATTAGGAAGTCAATACGTAAAGTATAACTGATAAACCAAATTCATGTAATTTTGCCTTAAATGGAACTCCAGGTGAAGAGTTTTATGCTTGCCTACTTGTACAATGGAAATAATGATAGCTAAATTTTCAGTGGTGTTGCTGCGAGGACTAATGGCGTACCTGTGCTTTAAGATGGATTTTCAGAAATACTCCTTTATTTTCTTCTACCCTTCACAGACTAGGTTGTTGCAGTCCTTCACACCTGTCCCTCACCTCTCGCTGGTCTGAAAGTGTAGGGTCTCAAACATTCTTCTGCCACTTTCCGCAGAGTACAGCTCTCGCGGATGTTTTGACCAAATGCCAGATGAAGCAGCATAGACGTGTATTCCCAGAAGCTTGAACAAATAATCATTTTGGAAAGCTGATGATATAACTGGGAGCTGAAACGAACTTTGAAAATCCCTTTTCACTTCCCTGTCAAGTTGGAGTCCTTCCCAGGGTGCTCTCATGACCTGTTCTGCAGCCTGTTGGGATCAGTGGAGAGCTGCCGTTGACGTCAGTCGGGCTTTTCAATTTTGCAGCTTGCAAAAGGCTTCATATTCTACTTTCAACTGTTGTTAAGTAGTTGTTATTAGGACTCATACATGACTGAATTTGGGTGTTGGAGTAAGTCTTATAGATTGCTGCTAACCTAAGGGCTTGTTTGCAAAGAGCTGTAAATTCTCTGGATGAAAGACATTTTTCTAAAGCCAAGTATAACTGTGACCTACTTGTGCATGTTATCTCAAACTGCTTAAAAACTGTCAAAACTACTTGTTGTCATGAAGGTTAATGGAAAAATGGCTATTTTTAACTGTTATAATCTTCAATTATGCTAGAGCAAACAGGCAGAAATGGTAGTATTTGGTATGGTCAAATATGAAGATCTTTGCTAGTTTTTTTTTCCTAAATGGTGAAAGAATTTGCTTGAGCTGTATTTAGTCCAGTAGGCAACTTTTTCAGGAAAACGAAGGCGTGTAAAATAGGAGGTTTATCAATAGTGGTGTCTTTTCAGCCTTTTTTGTGCCATAACAAAAATCACTGAATTTTGACAGAAACCAGTGTTAAAGAAATATTATTGCTATCTAATATTAACAGGTTTTGCTGTGCCACTCTGATGCTGGAAGTGTGGGTGTTGTAGAGAAGGTAATTACATTTTTTAGTCTACTCAATAGTCAAAGTAGTAGGGTTGTTCAGCTTAAGAATTTATTTTGTACTACAATCCTTGTCTTTTCCTCTTTGATTTTCTAACATGTAGATCAAACACTTCTTATTTTAGACAAATAAATCACCATTAATGCTGGTGTGAGGGAGGTTTTGTCCTCATTTTACAGGTGAGACAAGAACTGAAATGATGGTTTTCTTTTTCCTGAGTCTCAGAGCCAGGTCAGAACGGCAGAATTTCTGCCTCTTGGGCCTGTTCTGAGGCTCCTTGTTTATTCTTACACAAGTTAATAATAGATTTCTAACAGAAGGTGATAAACTTCAGCTCATTATGTTATGCTCTGGTAACAGTTCTTTCTTCATCTGCACTGTGCACATCACTTGATTGATCCGTCTCACAGTTGTGAACTTTTGTGTAAGGAAATCACAGATTTTTCTGAGATATTTACATACTAAATCTTGAGCTCCTACACATTCCACCTATAACTTTTATTTTTCTTTTCCAAATCTTCTAGTGCTCCTCGAATAGCTGTAGACGTGGCTGCTGTTGCTAGCAGTGATGGTTTTGACTGAGGTCTTCTGTCTGGTTTAAAAACTAGCTGCTGGAAGCTTCTGGTCAATGTTTTATTATGGTCTGTGATTCTCACAGTAATACTGCTCATACCTAAAGGAACCAGCCGTTTAAGAGGTGGCAATATTGTCTGCCACATTCTTTTTGAAATCTATTGCTGTGTTTTTCTAGTGGTTGTCACAGGTATTTCTTTCAGGCATGTAGTAATCTGTTGTTTATTTAATTTGGGGCGTAACTAGTGCATGGCTGTCACCAAACACTCTCGGGCTGAGAGACCTGGAGACTGGGAGCAATGTAAGCTGGCTGGACTTTTCTTTAATTTTAGAATTAGAGAGTTTTAGCATGTTTAAAATAGTTAATTATTGTAGCTTTAAATGTTTCCAGTCCTAGTGATTTCCACCATTTTCCTTGGTGTAATGCTCCATGGCCTGCAGGAGCACGTTCCTGGCAGGGTTCGGTGCTCTGCAGCATGACCTGAGACAGAGCTGTCTGTGCAGTCCTGCCAACACAGCGGTTTCCCACTTCGAATACCTATGCAGTGCAGAATTTGGAACTGGCTCTCAAGGTTTTTCTCTCCTCAGCTTTTGTCCTGAATTTCTTCTGTACCGATTTCATACTGTTCTTTAATCCTATCTGTACTTTTTGTTTATTTCTTCCAAATACATGTAATGACTTATGTTTTTTTCTCCAGTTACGCATTTTAGGGCTTGAACCTCAATTTAGTGGCTTAAATAGCTCAAGATCAGCATCAGGATTGTCACTGCAAGCTATACTTACTTGTCCGTATGTGAGAATCAGTAGCTGCAGCCAAACCTTTAGAGCTTTTTTTTTTTGATGGGGAAGAAGAATATTTTACTGAGGTATCTGACTTAAGCAGTAGTATGTCTTTTAAACTGCTCCTTTTTAAGTTTTGCGTCTTCATCCCATCTTTTTTTGCCCTCAACAAAACTTAGTGTATGCTGTTTAACTTTCGTGATTAATGAAAATTAGTCCTGAATGCATGGAAAAAGTTGCATAGACTAATGGCGACAACAAGAGGAAACTGGGACAATGAGGTAGAATCTATTTTAGATGCATGGCTTTGAAATGAATTGCACAGAAGGAAAATAAGCGTCAGCTTATGGGTGGAAAAGCCAGCAAAATTGCTTTTAGTGGAGAACACCAGAACCTCATGTGTTTTGCAGTCTCTCTAAACAATCTTTTGGCAATTTCTTTTTTTTTTTTTTTAATATTTCTTTCTTTTAATGGGTTTGAATTGAATATTTTGAATGATTTTAAATCTAATCTCTTAGTAATTGACAATGAAAACCAAATGTGGTTAGTTCATGTGACTGGTCTCGTATTTCTTAGTTTTGCAGTGTAAAGGCAGAAACACACAGTGGGAAGCAGACTTTGGTCTGTAAGTTCTGAGACCAGCAAGTAGCTCCTAATTTTTTTGTCACGTACTGTTTAGGCTACGGTGTCTTTATAAGTAGGTGTTGTTTTTCATTAAAACTGAAGAAAACTCCTAGACATTATGCAGTAATAGCAGAGAAAAACTGAGACGCATTTTTTTTAAATGTTCAGCCTTTATCGTGGCATGTTTTCAGAAAGAACTTCATTTTTAGAAGCTCAAACCCAAATAAGAGTCCCAATCCTGTAAACATTGCATTCGGTATGTTTACCAGTCCCATATGGTATGTAGGGAAATCCTTCATTTGTAAAAGTGGTTGGACCAGACAGGCTTCAGCAAGGCACACCTGCGATGGAGGAGTCTTACGCTCTCCTTTTCCCATTCATAAGCCAGAATTAGCGCTTTGGTGAGTCAGTTTGTTTGATGTAAACCATGAAACATGGTCACATCCACAATGCAGTGCCTGCTCTTTGTGTACACACATTGGAGTTAGACTTAGTGTGGCGTTGATTGTGTAGATCTTTAGCGAGAGCTCAATATGAGCTACCTGTTGGAGTACCTTCCCAGTTCCTTGTGTGGAATTTGCAGCCTGTGTTGACTTCTGTGCTGTTGTGAAGAGTTTGTTGTGGCTGGTCTCAGCAAACTCAGTTGTGGTGATGAGTATGGTGTAATTACAGAGCCTTGGAGTTACTTCACTGTGGCTGGAAATGATTGCACGCACTTCATGTTGGTTGAAACATGAGCCAGCAATGTGCGTTTCTGGCCAAAAAGGCCAATGTTATCCTGGGGTGCATTAAAAACAGTGTGGCCAGCAGGTCGAGGGAGGTTATCCCCCCTACCCTGCCCTGGTAAGGCTTCATCTGGAGTACCGTGCCTAGTTCTGGGCTCCCCAATTCAAGAAAGACAGGGAACTACTGGAGAGAGTCCAGTGGAGGGCTACGAATGTGATCAGGGGACTGGAGCACCTCTTTTTTGAGGAAAGGCTGAGAGACCTGGGTCTGTTTAGCCTGGAGAAGAGGGGACTGAGAGGGGATCTTATCTATGCTTATAAATATCTAAAGGGCGGGTGTCAAGAGGGTGAGGCCAGACTCTTTTCAGTGGTGCCCAGCGATAGGACAAGGGGCAACGGGCACAAACTGGAACACAGGAAATTCCAGCTCAACATGAGGAAAAACTTCTTTACGTTGAGGGTGACAGAGCACTGGATCAGGGTGCCCAGAGAGGTTGTGGAGTCTCCTTCTCTGGAGATATTCAAAAGCCAGCTGGATGTGTTCCTGTCCGACCTGTTCTAGGTGAACCTGCTTTGGCAGGGGGGTTGAACTAGATGATCTCCAAAGGTCCCTTCCAACCCCCACCATTCTGTGATTCTGTGAAAACTATTATTCTGTTATCTGAGCTCTACATTTTGAAGTGGAAGGAGGATTTGTTGTCATCATTGTAAAAAAAGCTGATGTGTAAAAAAGTATGATGAGCCAGAGTTCTTTGTGCCACCAGTATGCTCTTTGCCTCCAGAGAGGAGGTGCTGGGGTTCCTGCTGTGCTGATGGGATTACTGAGAGATGCCTGGTGCAGCTGTGACCAAAGGGCACTCTGGACAGAAGCATGAAAGCATGCAGAAGACAATATGCTCAAAGGTGAGACAAAAGATACATTTTTTCCCCCTGTGGTATATTTGCAGTTTCATCTTACGGGGGGTGAAAGAAAAACATCAAAGTCAGTCAGCAGATTGTGAGGTTGTGACTCCCTGAAGCCCTTAGGCCTGTGCTTAGCTCTTTCTGGAGCATGCTGGAAAGTGCTGTATGTGTTGCTGTTCATTGGTGAAGCCAACGATGTCTTTTTCTACTTCATGGTCATAGATGTTTTCTTGGTAACTTATTAGCATGGCGCTTAGTAATGATCCTTTTGGAGATAGGTCAGAGAAGTGAGTGGCCTTACCACAGTGGACTTTCCAATGACATCATGACAAGAAGTTTTGGTTTACTGCTTCCTTACTAATAAAGATGGTTTATTCTGTTCATCTGGTGGAGGGGTTGAACTAGATGATCTCCGAAGGTCCCTTCCAACCCCTACCATTCTATAATTCTATGATTCTATGATGTCTGGAACAGCACAAACAGATCATGTATGGTCATAGAGATGGACAGATTTTAATCCAAAGTGCAAAGCTGAAACAATTTCTGTAACATTTTCTTAGTATTTATCATTCCCTTTGCTATACTTGGAACCTTAACTTAGTAGTTTTTAATGTGCTTCTAATTACTGTTTCCTCCAATGTAAGTCTTGTGTGAGTAAGGACTGTGGGATTTCACTCAGTGAAAGGATTCTTCTTTAATTACTGTTATTATAAAGCTGAAATTGTTTCTATTGCATCAGGCTTGTATGAGGCATCTTTGATCAACAGAAAAGTCAGCAAAACTGCTGTTCAAATTACAGTTTCCTTTTAACTAGTGATGAAAGCTTTCAGTTTATTTTTGGCATAAGAAAGGTTGGGAGACAACCAGGTTAGATAAGAGCTGAAACCTAGTTAATGATAAAGGAGCATAAATAAGACAGTATAATAACCGCTCTGAAAAAGATGTTCCAGGTCTAACTCTCTGTGACCCTACACATACAGAAAACGCAAAATAGTTTATGCTAAAGTACTGGCTTTCCCTGGTTTCCTAGGTTGCCACTTCTGTTGATCTACATTTGTGGAAGAGTTGGCTTCCATAAAGACTGTGTGAGGTGAATGAATTTCATAGAATTATGGTGTAAAAGAAGAGATGGATTATGACTTGCTGTTTCACTGGAGATAAGAGTAAATACCTTGTTCAGTGGAACAGGAATATAGTTGAGCCTATGATCAATAGATAATATGATAATCAATGGTCTTCTCAGAGTGAAAACCAAAAGGAGGAAAAACCTTTTTTTCTTGAATGCAGGCAAACCTGAGTGAAGCACAAATCCAAGCACCTTTAAAGTTAGCTTTAGTGGCAAAAGGAATTGTGCTGAGTATTACCCATGAAGTAATATTTTATGGCTATTAATGAAGGTCGACGTAATGTAAGTATACTAATTTTCTCTGCCGAGGACTGACTTTCTTCCAGTCGGAAGGGTGTGTGCATGTATGAAGAGGCTGTGCCGAGGTGTGTGTGAATGTCTCGGTTCCACAAAAGGGAATCTGCAGCTGTCTTGAGTGGTTTATAATGAGCAGAGCTGTAAGACCTATTACCTTTCACTGGAATTATGCCCAGTTTTATTTTTTAATCTTAGTTTCACCTGTTCTCATGAATATCCTCTGCATATGAATGTAGAGAGGATTTGAATGTTGCTATGGCCTTCTCCTGCTGTTGTATAATATTCTCTTTTATTGTCCTAGTAAGCCAATAAAACAATTAAATGATAATCAGACAATCCACTAAAAGCCTGTGGCATATGTAAATAAGAACAAAACTTATTGCAAGAAGACAATATTGTTACATAATGACGTGGTTATCCAAAACTGTTTATTCTACTTCATGAGCTGGAGATAATCCCAAATCCAGACTTTGATCTAAGGAAGAATAATAAAACTTTGATCATTGTTGAATTGGCAGCTGCTATAAAAAGCCTATGTCATATTTCTCTCTTAGTAACTCTGGGTAAATCCAAAATAACTGATAAAAGAATTTGATGATTGCAGCTCAGGGATGCTTTCTGACTTGACCTGAAGTAATCTCTGTCCAAAAATATCTACAAATATTTTTTTTTCTATTTTCTGTTGCCAGATGTTTTGTTATTTGAGATGAATGACAAAAATGTTTTGTGTACTTAGATATGCAATGCACATTTGGAGTCTAGTGTTTCAGAGAAAGAGGCCCTGGTTAACTGATTATGTTCATAAAAAATATGATTAATTTACAATAAAATTCTGATGCCATTATCTTGCTTTCTATCTTTCTGGAAATGTCATTTAAAATTTAAAAATTTTAAATGGCTAATGTCCATGACTGTATTGTAGTTACCACAGTGATACCATGTTTCTTTCCATGCTTGCAACATAGTAAATATTTTCCTACACATGTTTATGTAGGAAACACCACTTGTGATGTTCTTCCTTTAGAGGTGCAGCTGGACCATGGCAAATTTTTCTAGGTTTAATACTTGAAAACTTAAAGGAGAATGTAAAAAAAAGAAAGCCATGTAACCTTTTTTTTCATCATAAACTGAGATTTTGAAAATTCCAGAATCGTATGGGTCAACAAAGCTCATGGACTTGTAAAGTTTCTTTGGTACTTTTGAATTTCTACCCGTGATACATTCAATAAAGAAAATGGCTGAAAACTTAGACTTAAATGGCAGTTGATTTTAGGATCTTTAATGTATTTTGTATATCTAGATATAACATGACCCTAGGTAATGCAGGGGTTTTTCAAATCTGTGTGGCAGGGATGTTGACAGGTTCCTGTAACGTTTGGTATGGTGTTTCCAGAGTGAAGTGCCATGAAAGGGCTACATCTTGTTCTTCCTTCGGCCAGGCTGGCGTGGCACTGTGCGTTCGGCTTGTTCTCTACAGTTTGTGGGGTTGCAGAAGTTCAGCAGGGCAAGATTCAACTTTTCCCTTCTTTTGCTGTGAGTTTTCCTGCTGTCTGCCTCCCTCCTTGATGCAGATAATCTGCAGATCTAAAGTTTTCTTTAATAGCACTCGTCTTGTGTTTTGAGCAGTAAATCCTATTGAGTTTAACACGTCCAAAATTTAGGTTTGGGAGATTTTGTGACTTTTAGCAATATTGATTTCCCCCTCTTTCTCTTGTCCTCTGGTGACAGCTTTTGTGGATACCAGGAGTTCTCATTTTTCCTTTCTGCAAGGCACACGGGCCAAGCAGACCAGTACTAGAAGATGCACTTTATCCTCTGTCCATTGTTGCCACTCCGTATTTATCAAAAGCAAAAAGACTATGTGCCTGAAGGGGGATTAAGAGTCCTAGCATCTTGCTATTTATGATGCTGAGGAGGTATTTTTAGTAAAGGTTGTTGGCGCTGCTGCCCAAGGGAATGGCTGAGAGAGGGTAGGTCAGGAGGCAGCCAGCTGAAACTAAAGAGTGCTCTGGCTGGAATTGCAGGGAAGCGGTAACCCCAGCAAAGGTCCCTTTGGTGGCTGGGTGCGTGCGTATGAATGCCTATGTGTACACATAAACAGATTTGGACCCTACGCATAGAAAACAACTAAAGAAACTATAATCACCTGTGCTCACCGCAGCCATTTGAAAGAGGGGAGGAGGTTAATTCATGCTCTGTTCCACACAATTCCTATTCCTGAAAGATTATCGGAGTTACGTGGAATGGTTTTTATATGATACTCAGTTTCCATAGCTGAACCCTCCCTCCAAATGCACAGGTCCAGAAAGAGCTGTATGTTGCTAATACAGATTATGACTCAGTTTTCTAAGGAAGCAAGGTCGAGATTGAGCCTTGTTCTGCCCTTGTTAAATTTACTTCCTACTCATTCTTCTGGAGACTGGGAAGTCACGAGAGCAGTGGGTGAAGGAGGCAGTGAGTAAGAGCTGGAGAGAGCGGAAGCAGAACAGAAGGGCACCTGAGAACGGTGAGCAAAAAAGACATATTTAAAGCAGAGTGAGGCAAGAGGGGGGGTGTGGAAATCCTTCTTCAAGCTGGTACAGAGGCAGAACTGACACAGACCAGAATTGGCCCTGAACCTGAGGAAAAGATTAAAAGAGATGGGAGTAGGGAACATTTGGAGGGTTACAGATACTCCCTAGTGAAAGGAGTTGTCAATGTTCTGATGTCAAGAAGCTTTTTGGTTTTATTTCTTTGGTTCTTGGACACCCTAAGAAGCCTAGCAGTCAAGGAGAGCACCTTCTGAAGTAACTGTCCTTACAATTGCTTCAAATATTTTTATGGTTTTCTGAGGGGAGCAGAGGAAAGTACTGGTTTGAAATTGCCTGAGGCAAAACTCTTAGCTGCCTAAAATCTCTGAACACTTCACAGACTGATCTAGGAGCTGGTGCTGTGCCAAATCCTATTTTTAAGCAATTAGGTATCTCTCCCAACTTTATGAAGTTGTGCTTCTCTAGCAATATCACACAAGCGCAGGGCCTGGAAAGGGAGTGGGCAGCACGTGTGCGAGCATATGACTTTTCAGGGGAAAAAAATAATATCAAGTTTGATGCCATGTTTCCCTGTTTGTATAGCAAAGAGCTGATCTTCAGTGAGACTGAACAGCTCCAGCCCTGGTGGGTTTCCATCCTGCTGAGTTCCGCAGTACATGTTGCTACTTTAAAGTAGAATCTGCTGTTTAACTTGAACACATAGTTAATTCTGTTCTATGAATGTTTCCTTTGACTGCAATTTGAAGTTCCAAACAAAAGTATTAAAGAGATTTCCTCGGGCAATTAGGAAACCCCATCAGCTGGGGAATGTAAAGAAACTAGAATGGCTAACACCAATGGAAGTCCTATGTTAACTCACTGGGAGTGGATTAATTATGAGATCAACTATGAAGTCCTTTTGCTTTCTGACATGTCGAAAGAGCCCCAGAGATGCAGCCAGAACTGATCAAAAGGGTTTTCGTGAACATAACAAGTAGTTTTTCTATTTGCAAAATACACTTCATGTAAATGAAATTGGGAAGACAGAAAGAATAACTGGAAGAGAAAATAAAGTCCACAGGAACCACTGCTGCTGCCTGAACACTAGTAATGCTATTAACGGTGCCAAACTTAACAGTTTTAGTCAGAATAGGTCTTCTTTCATGCTGGCAGGAAAGCTCAGTTTACTTAGTGTGTTCTCATTTTCTGATTTCCAGCAATAAATGTTAGATCAAAAGTGGACCACATAGCAGTTAGAGCGTCTGAGATTTTTCCAAGTTCTAGGATAAAAAAATGATGTTTTGACACCCATATGCAAGTGTTGGTCCGTTTAAAATGCATGTTAGTGTGCCTGAATTTCTTTCAAGTGTGCAGTTCTTAGTAGAGCATTCACTGATGTTTCTTCCCCAGACTGTACTCCAGAAACAATACTCATCATGGACTGAAATAGTTCTTGACTACTATGAAGTTTCATTTTCTGCCCCACCCTCCTTAATTTCTGTAATGCAAAATAACCCAGTAGGAAATCTTTAATTCAGCTTTTCATTCTGTCCAACATTATTAACTGCTAATTTTTATGGGTTCTATAAGCATACTACTTTTAATATTAATAGTATGTCTTAGGAGCATAAATGTTTAGCATCAGATTCATTTTCCACTACTAACTGGAAGTTAAAAGCCTTTCTAAAATGGTTATTTTCCTGTTTTATATGTCTTGAAAATGTCAGGCAGTACTGTTGGTTACATTTGAGCATAGTATTCTGCGCTATCAGAGGATGAGACAGACACAGCAATTTGATCTTTCCTAAGTGCTTCAAAAAATAATCAGCGTGCCTTTTATTTCTGATCTATTTCTTGCCTGAATGACTGTTTAGAAACTACAGTGCTTATTTTATGGGCAAAGAATATATTAACAAAAAGTCTTTTTTGGTAGCAGAGCTCTTTGAAGACAAGCTATACTCCCTTGTGTTGTGTAAAACTAGAATAACTGTGGAGGCGAGCAGAGTAATTCCAGATTTGTGCTAACCGGAGAGATGAATTGGTCAGATTTTTGGTAAGGATATAAAGTAGAGGAAGACATTGAACAGAGGAATAGTTGTAAGACAGTTCATCCTGCCTTGAGGCAGGAAGAGGCACACAGCTTATTTAAGTCTCTGTCACCATTATTATGTCGCAACTGTAGGGTTCTGTGCTGTGGGGCGTACGGGTTTATTCAGCTGTGTTTGGTCTATACCCCTATTTTGGAGACTTTCTTTCAAACAAGTTTTCTTGCATGTTCATTTGTATATGAAAGCAGTACAGAGAGCCTCAACAATATATTGTTGTTTAGAAATTTAGTTGATAATGAAGATAGTTATACTTTGGCATGTGTAAAAAAATGTTAATTGTATATACAGTGATTCTTAAGCTACATGAAGCTGAATAAGTATTCCCCCCATTTGAAAGTACAAGTAAGCATTGTGATCCTTGGGGAATTGTTCATCCTGGCAGTTTCAAGAGTCTAGGTAAAATCTGTATTTCATCCACAATCTGCTTTATCTGATCTAGGACGTGCTATATAACATGCTACCCTAGAAGGAAGGTGTGAAAATTACTTTTAGCTGTTTCTAGAGTGTTATGACTGATGTCAGATGTGGGTTAGTGCAGGGAAGAGAAGTTGTATAAAACTGGAAAGTGATCCTACTCTTAATGAGTTCCAGTTCTGTATATTAATCAAAATATTGCTGTCCCTTCCTCCCTCTCTCCCTTCCTCCCTCCAGGCTAAGCCATGCTCTGAACTGAGTAGCTCAGCTGAATTCTCTTGCCATCCTGACAGCCACCTTGGAAAATGGCTGGAAACATGAGGAACACTACAAATTGTATATGCATGTATATAGATGTTTTTAGGCAGTTATTCATGATCAGCTGCTGTTGATCATGATTTCTGGGTTAGCTGAAGCACAGGCAAGTACCCATTTTTTTTTTGCCTAGTGCATAGTTTGCTTTCTAGTCATGCCTTGTCTTTTCTAAAGCAAGTGCAGTATCTGGGTGTAGTTGTTACTTAGTTTTAATCCTTCTTTGAAATAGCTTGTGTGCCAGTAGGGGCATGGAGGTCTTATCCCTAATCTAGAGCACAGTGGCTTTCTGTCTTGGAGGACATAAACAGTGTCAGCAGGATGAAGAGAGCTGCGAGGTTGTTCAGTAGCTAGGGGCATTGGATGTTTTCATTACCTTTGCATCTTTTCATTACCTTTTACAAAGTAAATACCTTGTAAAAGTGATCTCCAAAAGGCAAGGCAGTGTGTTGCATTATGTTTTCTGATGCTGAATTCATATTCCCTCTTTGATTTCATCCTTTTTTTTTTTTTTTTTT
>VYXH01000326.1:1032912-1084099 GCA_013397275.1 Burhinus bistriatus
TTTGTAAGTAGAGATTTGGCAATGGCTGTTTTTCAATTTATTTGACATTTGGCCCTCTGGAGCTGAGCAGAGCTTTGGTCACACACGTTAGATGTGTTAAGTGGAGCAATGTAGGATGTAGGGGCCAGATTCAACTCTAAAGTAAGCACAGTGGAGTTAACAAAGTTACATCAGGATTGGACTGGGTCTTTCAGGTGACCGTTTGCTATGCAGATTACTGAGAAATTTCATCTTTTCTCAGCTCTGGTGTGAAGATGCTTGCGATGCTTGGGGTGAATTGCTGGACAACTAAATGGAAACCAGTCAAATAATTTCCAGTACTTGGTTTCTATCCAAGTTGAAACAAAGAATAAGTACTTCTCTCTTGGTAATGCTCTGTAGGAGACTTGGGACCTGCTAATGGCCCAGAGCTAGTGGTTACAGAGCCTATATTTTTAGGCTGCATATAGGGTGCATCTTATTTCCTAGATATCTCCCCAAGCCCTGCGTTGCTGTAGCTCTCTGCCCCAGCTTTTCCACAAGGGATGGCTCCAAAAGCAGAAGAGACTGAATACAGCATTATTAGGTGGTTGAGTGATTTAATGCTGGTTTGTGTGTTGACTTCATTTGTGTACTGGGTACAGGGGATGGTACTGGATTCAGTGGACAGGTTCCCTTGTATAAGGGTATTTCTGTTTCCTTGAAAATGAGGCTGTCAACACCCTTCTGGGCAAAAGAAGGGTGTATTCCACAAACATTATTATTGGTGAGGTTTCCTCCTTCCATGATTGTGATGTCCAGCCTCCTTCTGGGTCACACAAGCAGCCAGTAACTGGTTTTTGTACCTCGTGTAACAAAGCATCGATGGGCCTGTGTCTCCAATCTGCTGACTTCAAAGAAGCTTCTTCTCCCTTTTATCTTATGAACCTGAATTCTTTGACATCAATTCTGTGCTTCAGGTGTATCTCCATGTGAGACAGAATGTTCATTTCATGACACTTTCCCTCTACTTACTAGTTGGCCTTGTGAGTGTTTTGTTAGGACCAGAAGGAGAATGTTGTGGTTTCTTGAAGGCGGATATCAAGGCTGAGCCTGGTTAGGAGTCTGGAAATGGTGCCACATACAGCAGTATGAACTATATTGCTGTTGCTGAAGTCCATGTATGCGGGAATCAAAGCCTTCTGTTGCTCCTTTCTATAGATCAGGGGTGTGATTGTAACTTGCCATATGACATGACATAACATCTTTAATTGAGATCGTTTAGGTAACAGTACAGGGGAAGTCACAGTGGCTTGAGTTTTAGGAAAGGACCTGTATGTTTTGGTGAATAGGCTGAGCTGAAATCCATATCACTGTGACTTAAGTTAGTTCCTGGGCTTCATATGAGTTTGAGTATGGCTACTGCTGCCGTGGGTATGCTTTTGATGGGGTTTTAGGCAAGCCCCTGAGATTCATTTCAGAATTCCTGTATCCTTTTTGGTTGCATTCTTGCAAATTTCTACCCAGTACGCTGCCCGGCCTGTCACTGGGTTTTTCTCCATGTGTGACACAGCTGGACAGAATGAAAACCCGCAGGATTATAAATGTATATAGCTTCAGGTGTTACCTTTATTTTGTCAACATGTAGTCTAGCTAACACCTAGTGACTTCCTTTCCTCTTGGACTTTGGTTTCTCTGCTGAAGACAGCTGCTCACAAACCACTGTGTTGGTCCATTTTACAAAGCTTTGAGGATTAATGATTTTAATGCACAATACAGTAGAGGAACTTTGGTAAATCAATGCTCCCTCATTTGGTGATCAAGCTCTTTAATAATTAAAATGATTGCCCATAGTGGTTTTCTGCCTTTCCTGATGTTCAGAAGAGCAGTTCTAGATGTGACACAAGTGCTTCTATTCTTGTGCAGATGAGCTGAGGGGCTGAGCCTAATTGCTGGGGTCAGGAGCCGCAGAACAAATTCCCTTTCAACAGCTCTGATAAATCTTCAGGCAGATTGTAGAAGCTGATCTGCAAAATCACCTCACCTGTACGTACAGGGTTTTCAGACTTGGTATAGGAGAAATGGTTAAGAAGTGCAAATTATGGGAGATAAAGTATCATGTAGCCCACGTAGAGAATCACTCAGCGAGAAAATGTGCTTACAGTTGTGCTAGTGTTAGTGAAGTTCATTGTAAAGTATCTGGTTAGCAGGCATTTGCTGAGACTTAGGTGCGCCATCATGAATTTTGTTGCCGGAAGTCAGACTGGGTGATAGTAGATGCCTTAAAATCAGTGAATTGTGGAATGAAAATAATTTGAGACAGCAATTATGGAACACATTTTAAGCACGACTTTTCACCATCGTAGCCATCAGCTGTCACCTATAAGTTGGTCTTTTCCTTTGGGTGCAAAGTGTCATTCCAATCCGGTGAACAGAACTGCCTGTTGAGGATGTGGGACAAATGAGATGGCTCAAGGCCTTGCCTGGCAACATTTGCTCTCGCGGGCCAAACTCAGACTGGAGTTTGTGGTGTGAAGTGGCCCTGCATCACTAGATTTTGGAGGATTTTGTTTCAGAAGCGTTTATTGCTTAGTTCTGTCCACTTCCTAAGTGAGCCTGAATTTGTGGTTTACGAAGCAAGTATGTAATTTAAAATAATTTGGTCTTTATAGCCAGTCATTGTTGTTAGTGTGTGTAACAAGATTGAGAAGACCGTAATTAGGAAGTTTCATGTCTGTGTGTGTTACCACCGATGTCATTCAGAGGTGGCCCGAGTTCTGTGATGCTCCACTGCTAAGTACAGGCTAACTCAGGCTCTCCTCAGTGCTGGAGCTCCTCTCCTGCTCCGTGGTTCAACATGTGAGGTGCCAGTGGTTAGCATGATCTATGATGGCAGCTGCAGGTCAAGATATAGAGGAGGATATGTAAGATGAGGCTATTATATCCAAGGGGGTTAGAAAGCACAGATGATAGCATAACCTAGTAATGCTATGTTGTTCCTTCCCTGTCACCCAGTCCAGCATGCTACGCATGTCTCCCATTACCTAATCCAGAGCGGTGCTGTCTCATTTGTGCAAGAAGAACGTTAATGGTATTTGGAATAGGCTTAAGTAGGATTTAAGCGTCATGCAGATGTGGGCTAATCCTTTGCATGGGGTTGTAGTCAGCCTTTTATGCAAACACATAGTTAGCTTTTTGGCTCAAAAGTAGATAGCTACAAAAATCGACAGTTTTGAATTACAAATACAAGTTCTTTGAAGTCCACTTGGTAGCACAGGAAGCGTCACAGGATCTCTAACACACTGTCCTGAAAAGATGTAGCAGACATTTACCACAACATTTTGTGATGCAAATCTATTTCTAGTTAGGTGTGATGTGATTATAGGGAAAAAGAGAGAAGAGTTTTTTCTTTGAACAGGGTAAGTTAAAAGACAAAATCAAGTTTTCCAGCTTTACTGCTTTAAAAGAAAATATCATTAGGAAAAACTCTGTAAATGTATTTTTGCTCTAACCCGCCCAGTCATAAATTGATATGCCAGATGATCAATTTGGAGCAAAAAAAGTACAGGATAACTTACAACCAAAGGCTTGTATCGAGGCTGCATTAGGGAGCAAAATAGAGCAGGTTTAAAGCTGTGTTTGGATGACCTTCAAATCCCATCTGCGGATTTCTTTTTAGCTTCAAGTTTCAAATGTCAGCTGCAAGTAGATCATTGCACCAGAAACACATAGGCAGTAAAAGATCAAGGATGTCCTCGCTTTGCATTTGTTTTAGAGGAGAGAGAACAGTGTTACCTCATTAGGAACTGCTGTCTGTGGGTAGACCCACGTCTCAGGGAGGAACTGGGAATCTTACACACTGGATTGATGCATTAATCAAGGGGCAAAATGGGAATATCTCCACTAGGTAAAATAAAAAACATTAAAAATCCACTATGTTAACATTATAACATACTGCTTCAGTCTGGTGTTTGGGTTTTATGCCATGAGGCATGAATATCCATGGCTAAGAGCTGTAAAGGTTTGGAGAGTGTGGATGTTGAGGGATGAAAGCCAAAACAATACCAGGGTATAGCTAAGTATATTTAGCCAGCACTATGATCTTTTGTCTTCTTGAACTACAGGATTTACCAACAAATCCACAAGGCAGGCTGAAGGGAGCAATCTCCCCCCATCTCCAGTTTTAGTTGTGGACTTCCCTCTTGTGTTGTCATTGCATACGTGAAAGAAATGGGGATAAAAGGGAAGTACACGCAAGGCACTGTTATTTTGGAAACAAAACCTTAGGTCAGAGGTTTCTGGAGGCCAGTGTGATCCTTGAGTCCAGTAAAAACATACTGAGCCTTAGCTGCCTCCAAGAGGCATTTGGCAGAACTGAAGGGTTGCTGGGAGGACTAAGAAGCTACTCTGAAGTACTGTAAAATCTTCAGGAGCTTTAATTGTTACCGCTGACGTCATTCAAGCCTGATTCCCCCTGGAACTTCTTCTGTGTTAATTATGGTCCTGAGGATGATAACTTGGCAAATGCAGCTGCAACCTTGCTGTTGCATCAGTTAATTAATCGCCCAGGCTGGATTGGAGAGAAGATGTTTCTTTACTCTTGTTATAAACAGCTGTAGGGAAATGGAAAGGCTTTGATGACTAAAAGTCCTTTTTCAACTGTGTTACAGCATGAGGGCTGAGGGATCCTAATACTAGCATGCAGTTCTCATATGTTCATGTTTTCAAAGGTATGATGGTGCTTTTTCCGGAAAAAGAAACATGAAACACGTAAAACTCTGCAAATACAGCTCATCTTTGACTCCTCGGTACAGCTATAAGAAAAAGCTTTATGAATGAAATTAATCCATCTGTAATAACTTTTTTTAATAAACTGTCACAGGTGGAGGAGACAGATCATATTAGGAATAAATTGAAAATACCTGGAGTGGTTTTCATAGGCAAATGTAGAGGGATTATTTCTGGGATGGCTTTGGGAATAGTTTGCATGCTCTGGTGATGTTGATTTCCCTGTAGGGTTATTAGTCTTTCGTTAGTGCTGCACGCTGACCTGCTGCCTGAAACGATGCAAACATCTGAAGAATACAGCTCACAGGATTCCCGAGCAAAGCCCCAGCTGTAGGAACGTGGCCTTTGAAGTGACCTCTGTCAGTTCACCCCTGCAATGATCTGGCTGTCTCTTTATCTGGGCCTGTTAATCATAAGGAATATTTATGGATTTTGTTGTCTGAGGTGCAAGCTGTAGCATCTGAACGTTATTTCAGCTAAACTTTGAAGCTAATGAGATGACATGTATTTACATTGCTGAACTGGGTCACTCTTTTTCTTTGTGAAATTTGATCCTGAACGTGCTTGGGAGCAGAACTAACACTTTTCTAACACCATTATTTGGTTGTTTAGGCAGATAAAAGCCTCAAGCTGCTTTGTGTAATGTGCCTCACAGATCCTCATGTTGGCTTTTTCTGGGGCAAAAATAACTTCCAGAAATGTCAATAGGGGTGAGAGATATTTATTTTGGAGCTCATAAATTAAACTAACTTCACTGAATACATGTTCTTTGTATGTGGTGACAGGAAGCAGGCATAAATATGATGACATGCATAGTGATAAAGATATCCTACAATCTGTAATTATATTCTTTTTACTTTGTTAATTAACTGATTTCCATGACATTCTTGCAGGGAGGGGAGGGCTGTGTTTTATTAGTAAGGGATTGCAGATTTTGGGTTGTGTCCAGTAATTTTTCAGGACAGGCTTGTGGCTAAAATAGTGGTCTACGTTGTCTGTCCTTGGGAGCACACCTGAATCTCAAATGACCTTCCTAGTATTACCTGGGAAAACCTCTTGCTGTGCCTCGTGCTTGGAGTAGTCCCTGAAATGTACTTAATCATGCTACAGAGGACCTGCCTTTGTGGTGATAAATTAAACGAAAAAATTACCTGGCATCCTGCCTTGTAGGGTGCTGAGGTATCTGCTGGAAGGGCTCTGGTATCTGCTGTTGCAAAACCAGTAAGGTTTGTAGGATACCTGTACTAAGTTCAGACTTTCTAAAAGATGTTAGGGAGAGCTGCATTTTGGGAGCCGCTTGTAATCCAGAATGACCTGTTTGCAGCTGTATTGCTTTAGATGTGCCTTTCCTTCAAGTATAATTTCAGTATTTTAAGATGGACATGATCAAGGTCAAGGTATTAAAAATAAAAAAACAGTACGAATTTCCAAACCACTGTCCCTTCTTTGACACTAGTCTGATCTATGAAGGCAGTGATTTTCTCAGTACTATCTTCTTTTGTGGTTTTGTTTGCACCCAGTTTAGGTCACATACAGCGAAATTGTACTTTATGACTGAAGTAAACTTGCCTGTTCTTGGCTGCACTTGTAGGATCATAGGGATTTTAATGGTGATACGTGAGAGAGCACTTGCCCAGCAGCTGAAGAGGCTGAAGATACACACAGTGTGAAAATGCCGCGCAGATTACTTCCTCTGGAGTGGTCAGACCAGCTCCAGAGCCTACAACTAGCTATGCTCTGTGGTGGTCCTTTGCCAGAGCAGTCTTTGGAACCCTTGGTCATGGCCAAAAGTGTGCTGTCAATCATGTCTTTATTCGTACAGTTGTTTGTCTTTCAGTTTTTTTTCTACTTGCTGTAGCCTACTAGTGAGGATTGACCATAAAAAGCTTTTTCCATTTACTCCTTGTTTTAATCTTTTATTGTAGGCTATTTTATCGTGTGTTGTGATTCCCTGCATTAAAGTCTGAAAATGTCAATTGCTGAATGGAGAAGTAGTTTTAGTCATGAGATTAAAAATTACTGGCTTTTTTACAGATCTGTATTTTGATTATCAGAAATATACTTACCATGAAAAATTTGCCTTGTGCATTTAAGAACTAATTACAGAAAAATCATAAGCCCAAACTATGCCAGAATCATAGAATAGAATCATTTAGGTTGGAAAAGACCTTTAAGATCATCAAGTCCAACCATTAACCTAACACTGCCAAGTCCACCACTAAACCACGTCCCTAAGCACCACATCTACGCGTTTTTTAAATACCTCCAGGAATGGTGACTCCACCACTTCCCTGGGCAGCCTGTTCCAATGCTTGACAACCCTTTTGGTGAAGAAATTTTTCCTAATATCCAATCTAAACCCCCCCTGGTGCAACTTGAGGCCATTTCCTCTCGTCCTGTCGCTTGTTACTTGGGAGAAGAGACCCACTTCGGTACGGCCTCCTTTCAGGTAGTTGTAGAGAGCAATAAGGTCTCCCCTCAGCCTCCTTTTCTCCATGCTAAACAGTGCCAGTTGCCTCAGCTGCTCCTCATAAGACTTGTGCTCTAGACCCCTCACCAGCTTTGTCGCCCTTCTCTGGACACACTCCAGAATCTCAATGTCTTTCTTGTAGCGAGGGGCCCAAAACTGAACACAGTATTTGAGGTAGGGCCTCACCAGCGCTGAGTACAGGGGCACGATCACTTCCCTAGTCCTCCTGGCCACACTATTCCTGATACAAGCCAGGATGCTCTTGGCCTTCTTGGCCACCTGGGCACACTGGTGGCTCATGTTCAGCCGGCTGTCCACCAGGACCTCCAGGTCCTTTTCNGTAAAAGGGTCACCTTGTCACAGAAGGAGATCAGGTTTGTCAAGCAGGACCTGCCTTTCATGAACCTGTGCTGACTGGGCTTGATCACCTGGTTGTCCTGCATGTGCCGCGTAATGGCACTCAGGATGGTGTGCTCCATAACCTTCCCAGGCACCGAGGTCAGACTGACAGGCCTGTAGTTCCCCAGATCCTCCTTCCGGCCCTTCTTGTGGATGGGTGTCACATTCGCTAACCTCCAGTTGTCTGGAACCTTCTGTTAGCCAGGACTGCTGGTAAATGATGGAAAGTGGTTTGGTGAGCACTTTTGCCAGATCCCTCAGAACCCTTGGGTGGATCCCAATGGGGCTCCATAAACTTGTGTGCATCTAAGAGGTGTACCAGGTCCCTAACCATTTCCCCGTGGATTGTGGGGGCTTCATTCTGCTCTGTGTCCCTGTCTTCCAGCTCAGGGGGCTGGGTACCCGAGAACAACTGGTCTTACTGTTAAAGACTGAGGCAAAGAAGCCATTAAGTACCTCAGCCTTTTCCTCATTCTTTGTCACAATGTTTTGCCCCGCATCCAATAAAAGATGGAGATTCTTCTTAGCCCTCCTTTTGTTGCTAATGTATTTATAGAAACATTTTTTATTGTCTTTTATGGCAGTAGCCAGATTAAGCTCTAAATGGGGAGGAATAATACCATTTTGCTGGTGTCACAAGGTTTCATTTTTGAGGAAGAACAACCTTTTTTGGAAATGTGATTTAAGCTCATTTAAGTCTGTTAAAGACTTTTTTCCCCATTTTTAAAACTGTAGAGATTCCTTTAACACTAATTGTGTGGAGTTGACCTAAGGCAATCATTTAGTTTGTGGACCACTTTTTTTCTTTGAGGAAACTGAAACTAATACATTGACACATGACTAAGGTGGCGTTTACTGTGTGTGGTCTGAATGGTTGCTGAGGAATAAAAAGTGTCATTTATCCTGAAAGATATATGACAAGGGTGATAAATTCATGTTCATAGGTACTTTTTTATGTTAATTTGAGAGAAAGCATTGATGATTTAATGTGGAGGAGATGCTTATCTTTTGGGCAACTGCTGCTATATAAGGTGAATCTTGCTCTAAAAAAATGCTTTATATTATTAGATTTGCACTGGGAAGCTCAGCAAGGCTGGGGTGAATGATGGGCATCATGCCAAGTACCATTTACACACTGTGAAAGATCAGTGCCCGAGGACTTGCTAATCTAAATAGACAGCAGAAAAGAGAAACGGTTTGTAGCCTTTATTTATTTACTTATTTATTAATAACACAAAGTATGTAAAGCTTTTTTAATAATTTGGACTCTGTTAAGTTGTTGTAAAGCAGCTGGAATGGTGGGCAAATTGCCAAGAGTTCATCATAGACTCTTCATCAAATGGATTAACCATGACATATATTATAGGTACACGTAAGATGTTGAAAAATGAGTGACAGACCCTGAATCAAGTTAATAAAATTCACTTTGCATGGCAGAGCAGTGGATTCTTTGTTGCAGATAAAGGGAGATGTGCCATTTTTCAGGGAGTGCTTTTTTTCAGGTATGTGCTGGTGTTGTGCTGCGTTAGGAGGGTTGTGAGGCTTTAATATCCATCTGGCACATTTTAAACTTTGGCCATTACAGCCTGGTATGTAGAGAATCCATGTAAAAATGCTATTTTACATCAATTTCCTTACTTTATTCGGAGCAGAAAGTTAAAATAAAGCTACACTTTACATGATTTTAGCCCTAATGTTCCTACTGATCTTTAGCAAAGCAGTAAGAATCACAAGATTTAAAACATCGGTCTTAACTTTATTTTCCACAAATCCTGAAAGCTGCAACTGATGCATGGAGGCCATTTGCCATCCTCAGATGGCACACAAATTTAGTCACTTAGTGATCACAAATTTAGTCACTTCTGAGTCTAAGTATTGAGGCTGTCAAGTTCTTAAATATGACTTAGCTGGCAGCAGGATGGGCAGAGGAAGGTACTTCAGAACTAACTGCCTGGCAGACCAGCCTCCCTTCTCCTCAGGCAGAACTTCTGATGGCCCCAGGGGAGAAGTTATGCCAGGATCTATGACCGGCTCCTCAGAGTCCTTGCATGGATTTCCCCCGCCATGGGCTCTGACCGCTGCTTACAGGGCCCACCGCCAAAAGCACGGGCTTCATGAGAAACCCCTTTCCTTCAGGGGCTGTGGTGGTGGAGCAAACGAGTGGCCCCTTGAGTGGGCTGAGGTGGGCAGTGCGCGGCCATGGGGGGCTAGCACCGGGCAAGGCTATGATGGCTGTGCAGGCTCAGGACGTGCCTCGGTCGCTTTCTGTTATTCGGAAAGGGTCCTGGTGCCAGGACTGGATGGCAATCCTTGGCTGTGGTGCGGTCTGGTGACCAGAGAAGGAGCTGCGCTGTGCCCACACCTGGGGAAGCAGAAGCTGGGAGGCTCACTGCTTACCTGTGGTACAAGCAGCTCTCCAGGCAGCACTCTGACCCCTAAGCTTCCCTCTCAGCTTTCCTGCAGGACCCCACCATTAGCATTTTCGGCACCCAAAACTGCAGCCAGATAGTTCTCAGCTTTTTGTTGGTGTTCAGCTCACACATCTCTTTTTTTGCATAACCTCTTGTTCCTCCCTTGCAGTCAGTTCCTTTTTCACCTGTAATTTACCCATCTTCTCCAAATATGCTCATCTTTTCCTTTGTAGCACTGTAAAAAATGCTACCGCTAGACTACATATACTGAATTTTCCTCACCTAAAAATAATTATCCAAAAAGATATTGGGGCACAGTCTATTTTTTTATAAACTTTGTTCAAAAAGATTGTGCATTTGGATCAGAAAACCAGCTTTAGAATTGTTTGGATCTCTGTTTTCTGTTTCTTAACCATAGCTATGATGGGGTTTTTTGCATATTCTTATGATATGCCTCTGCTTGAATAGATTATTAATTTTTTTGCTAAGTAGTTTGTGATTTTATATGCTAGTCCCTTCCTTGTTCTAAGATCATCAGGTTCTCCTGGTTTGAGCACGTACACTGAGCGTAACACGCCCCCAGTTTGGTTCGAATTTCCCATTTGGTACCTGTGTCCCGCTCAGCTGTATTGCCTGTATGTTCAGCGCTGGATGTTATTGAAAATTGAGGTGAAGGCATTGTTTAGATACTAGACTGCACATACTGACCTCTCAGAGTGTTAGACCAAACTTCCTGACCACTCTTTCTGGTTCTCTCTCTGGTTACTTTGAATAGGTGTTCAGGGTTGAGTGCTTACCTGGGTAAGTATGGAGCCTGCCCACATCGAATGTTTTTCACCCTGGCTTTCATTGTGGATAGTTTTTGCATGTTCATGTTTGCATCAAATCTCAGCCTCCTCTGTGTCAATCTGCAAGGCTTTCGGATCTCTGGACATCTGTAAGTAGTTCTTCTCGTTCACCAGATTTGGACTTGTGACACCAAATGTTTGCAGTCCTATGGTTGTATTTTGACTCAATTTAATCACTCAAATCAATTCATGCTGTCCTAGTGTGTAAACAGCTTACCCCTTGGGAACAAATGAAGGTCTTCACTGGCGGTTTGTTTGTAGATGGTGATTGGATTGGCATTAGCCATCCCAGAACTCCGGTGAGACAGTTTTGCATTCCTAGCTATAAAACGGGTTTGAATGAGAGAAAGGTGAAATGACTTACGGCCACTGTCAGACATTGTTGTGTCCAAAGGAACTTGCTGCCTGCAGTTCAGTTTCTGAAGTCTTTTGGAGCTGCGTCTGCAGCTCTTCTGCCGGTGGCCTCACCCTGGAGCAGGTAAGCTTCAGTCTTTTTTGACTCCAGACATCATAGCACGGTAATTGCACTGTGTGACCTCCTTGGAGCACCTCTATCCTTCCAGGTGATGACTCTGGAATTACAGGCTTCTCCCGTAAAAGAAACAGGCAAGTCAATTCTTCTAGCAAGAGGCTGATTTTATTTCACAGTGTAGTAGATATGAGGAGAAATTTTACGCTCTACCTATCTCCTCAGAGTGTTTCACAAGCTCTGTTCAGTCTTGGAGAGGGGAATTGACATCCCAGACGTTTTTTCAGAGTCATGCTTCCCTCTCTGACTCTCCCAACTCCTTTAATCGCTTTTCATTTCCCTTGGCAAAGAGGGTCAGTGTCCTAGGGTAGGAGTCATTTTCTACAGCATCTGTGTTTCTTCCCAGTTGACGCTGAGGTGTCGGGGGTGAGTAGTCTGCCCGGCTGGGCTCGGCTGGTACCCTCACCCTTCCCTTCAGTTGTGAAATTGCACAGGCTTCCAGGGGAGAGAGTAAGGGAACTGCAGTGAACCTAAAATAGCACACTAACAATTCGCTGGACTTCCCTGGCCTTTACCCATTGAGTTGGGCTTTGCTTTGCTGAAATAGGTCTGATATACCAGATAATGGCATAATGAAGCAATAGGGTGGGGAGGGTATCGAGGTACTTGTGTCTCTGTTGCTGTAGTGGTATTTTTTTTCATTGTTATATTTCCTTTTTCCTGTTACTATTCTCTGGTGTAATAAAAGCAGCTGGTATTCAAACAGAAGAGAAAAATTTTCAGAGTTTCAATAAATAATTTAAAACAATTACAGGTTTTATGTGGATCTATGTGCATCCTGTTTCTACTGCTTGTGGCAGAGAACAGTGTGACAGGGATTGTTAAAATCACTTACATCATTGCTTTTTCTGGTGGCCCACTGGGATCCTTTCTCCTGTGCCCCCAGTTCTGTGTTACGGCAGAGAAGCAAGCAGTATTTTTTTGGATCCCTCAGTTTGGTTACACACTCCGGCACGGACGGTATCCCTTTTCTCTGTCTTGCAGCCATTTAGCAGTAAGTTGTTCTTTCGTTCCCCTCAGCAGCGCAGGCTGGAAATCTCCGAGTGATTTGTTTTATTTCCCTGCCAGCGTGCAACTTCAGGGAGCGGGTCCCTCTGTTTTGGGTAGGGAAACTTCACCTGCAAGACGGTTTCACAGCAATAGGTTGCATAATACTGCGCAAAGCGAGAAGTAATGAATGTGGAGGTGGAAAAGATACCCTTACTACTCAGTGCAAAGCCGGCTTGTCTTTCCGACAAAGATAGTTACCTCCTACCTCTTCATTTCCATGAGAGGCTCTCTCAGAATCCCAAAGATAAGAAAAGATAATTGGAAAATTGGCTTTAATCTTTAGGAGAATCTGGCAATACACGCAAAAGGTTGAGGCTATGTTCTTCTGTCACCTTGGCTGCTTAGTATTTGGAAAGAGTGAGGAAATAAACAAGTGAAAAAAAAGCCCCAGCACCCCCTCCTCAAGGCTGCAGAATTCTACATTTTTCATCAGGCCGGCTACAGTCTCATTTCATGCTGCACTGGACAAAATCTGAAGTAACATTGTGAAACTAATGAATTTTCCCTGTGTGGCTAAAATCACAGTGTTACACTGTATGGAACTTGGGAAAACTTCAGTCTGTCTCGCTGCGGTTACTGTTGAGTTACTGTTATTGCCGCAGAATCTAAAGAGATGAAGGTCTCCTGAAGATATTCCCTGCCCAAGAAATGATAGCACTCCTCAATTTTCTCTGTTATACCCTTTCTTAAGCGGCCCTTCATAAAGATTTGTTTTGCAGCAGTCTGCAAGAGCAGCGTCTGGCTCAGCCTCCTAACTGATGCTCATCTGACTTAGACAATGTATAATCATAGATTAAAAATACCCTGAGCTTGGTTACAACCTAAAAATACTCTTTAAAGTTCTTAGCAGCTGTTACTAGAAATAGTTTACTATTGGCTAGGAGGTACAGTAGAAGCTGAAAACATAAAGACTGTGTTTCTTTTTTTCTCTTAAATATTCATCGTGGCTTGAATACTCTGTGTTCAGGTTTATATATTTAAAGCACTTGCTCTTCTTAGGCTGCTTATAAGAACTGAAGGGGCAAGTGAAGGGGGTTAGGGAATAGGGCATATAAAAAGTACTGTTCATTTATATTGATTGGTGATGCAGGTTTTCCTGGAATATTTCACAGTTCTGATTACTTCATCTTAAACTAGTGAGAGTTCAGCAAAAGGAGACTAACGTGATCTATGCTGGAAACACATGATGAAAGACTAAACCCCCTTGGGATTTTCATCTTAGGCTCCATTCTTTATCGCCTTTCTGTGTCATACCAGTAGCTAAAATTATAAATGGTATAAAAGAGATAGATAAGGACCATCTGTTTTCTTTCCTCTTAACAAAAATATCAGGGCACTCAGTTAAATACAAATCATGGGAAACCTGTAGTGGGGGGAAATGGGAGCGCTTGGTTAGACTTGGAAACTCATTGCAACAGGCTTTTGATGAAATTAAGAAATTAATGAAATGAAGAAAGAAATTGAGTCCGTAAGACCAATCTATCCAAATGCCTAGTTTTACTGAAATTAGAAAATTATTGGTTCTGAAGTCCTGGGCATAAGGTGAGGGGGTTATGCCTGCACACTATCTTAAGAGCATTGTGAGACTGAAGAAAGTAAGGGAAGGTGCTATAGCTGTATGTGGTATTGCATGTTTTTTAAAGTTAAGAATATGTGCTAGCAAACAGTTTTTCTCGGACTGTCCAAATCTGAGCTGCATTTCTTTTGTGAAATAAATCTCCAGAGATGCAGCTGATCAGGCCAGTGCTTTTTCTGCACATTGCCAGTCCATATTCTCCCCTTAAGTAGCCTTCATATTAGCTTTCTTTGTGGAATCCTGAAAACTATGTAATTGTCTGCATCGCAAGAAATGCCATCCTAGGAGAGTGTTTATCTGCAGAAACACTTTCTGTGTCGTTTTAAAAATTGAAAGAGTTGTCACTAGAATATTAACATTTGCACAGGTTTTTTTTTTTGTCTGAAAAATTCTGTACCTCCTTTGCTTTTCTTTTTAAAGTTTGAGGCTTTGCCTTTCATTGTAAGAACTTACTTTAAAATCCAGAAAAGCTATATATTATGTATTTATATAGTATTTACTATTTTTAGAACAGTTTTTTTCTTCTGTGATTGTTTCCCCAAGACCAAATTAGTGTATATATTTTGTAAATGTCACTCTTACACAATTTTTGCCTTATGACACATCTTTTAAAATGTGTTATGCTCTTCACAGGTGTGTGTGTTCTGGACATAAATCCGGTTTGCTGGTAGATGTCCTATAATCCTCTCATTTGCCAACCCTCTAAATTCACTAAAATAAACTGTATTTTGTGGAAGTCTTGGCAGAAAGTGCCTTTTGGATACAGTAAAAACAGATGATGGCAAGCATGCTAATCACCTTAAAGAACGTATTGCTCAGTCAGTGGGTTTGGGGTATTCTGAAGGAGTAGCAGCATTAATCTTGTTTCCACCTTCAAATTGCATTTGCCTTTTGCCTGTGGAAAAGGTGCTTCTGTTTGCAGATCATAGACATGCTGTGGACCTGCGTGGACATGTGGACATGAATGTGGCGTACTTCGCATCAGGATCTGAGTGGTTGAATGTGCTGTTAAATGCCTGCTGTTCAGCACTCTGCAGGCAGCTGCATTTGCCCAGTGATTCCTGTTTGTGCAGGGGCTGTGGGACTGACGGTACCGCATCGGAACAGGATGCACAGGCTAAGAGCTTGTCAGCTGAAGGCTTGTATCCCTCCTGGCACTTGCTGGCTGTCTTGGCAGTTGGTGAATTCTTCAGTCCCCTCCTACGTCTCCTTTCTCTTTCACTGCGGTGGGGATGTTACACTCCGAGCTACGTGAGAACTTTAACTTGTATCTTTCAGGATTAGGAAGCTCGGCAAGCCCGCCTTGGATAATTGCTGGTACTTTGAAACAGAGGTGCCTTCATTCTGTTAGTAGCATTTAAGAGTTTTCCATGTAGGGATTCTAAACTTCCACATGCTGTCAAATGAAAATCAACTGGAAGCTTAGAAGAGGAAAATACAAAGTGTATTTCCGTTATTCATGTGTTCTGATAGAGGTTAAATCTTCATGGAATTATGTTGTGTGAAACTTAGTTTTAGAAACTTCCTTTTAGCTACTGATCTGTGCCTATGATAATGTTTGTATCCTTTGTCAGATAATTGATGTTGCTAATACTAAAGGTGAAATGAACAGGCTTGGAAATTACTTACCTTTGGTTTTGGAAGTAGTTTTTATGAATCTAAGGGGCCTGGAATTACAGACATGTAAAGCAGATGTACATTTTTCATAATCTCTTATTGATCTTTGATTAATAGAAGGGAGAAGAGAATAATGTTTTTTTTTCAGGACTATTCTAATGCAGGGTTATTTATGTATTCTTTTAATTCCTTTTTCCTAAACACTACCCAGTGTTCTGGTTGATTTTTTTTGTTTTTATTTACTTATATATAAATTATAAGCACAGTTAGTTTGCCATATTGTTCACGCTCAGGGAAAGCTGCCTTTAGTGGCAGATAATGCCAAAAGATGACTTCACTGCTAGCAAAATATTTTTAAGATTTGGGGCATTTTTCAAATAATTAGTTAAGTTTGTAATGCTCTCTGGGATTCATTTGGGTGAAAGAGTCTAAACACTACATCTGCCATTTTTATCTATTTCTTCTCATTGCAGTTTGTTTCTAACTTTGCAGCAGAGTAGAAGCTTCATGAGAGCTTCATGACAAGCTTCATGGAATACATACCTCGTTACCAGTAGCTGCAATTATCAAACTTCTTGTTCTGCATAATTGTTATCTATGGTATATTACATTATGTAATTGATAATCTCTTATCTGTTCCTAGTTTTAAAAATATTGAGATTTAAAAATACTGATCTGTTTTTTAAACTGTTGTGTTTTATTTCACATTCAAATGAGAGTAAGAAGATTATCTTCTTTATTTTTGCAGCTGCATGCAAATGAATAGTATTTTCTTTACCAATTATAAAAGGGATTTGGTGAAAGACAGACTATACAGGAGCTACATGGTTAGGTGACAGATGAGACTGACGAATTAGGGAGATATATTGAATTTTTTTTTTTTTTTAAACCTTGTATCACTTATGTCCTTTTTTTTTAGCTTCTGAGTAATCATCAAAGTCATAAATGAAAGAGGCCTAAACTTTTCTGGGCTTTTTACAGCATGGACTCTATAACTGTACAAAACTGAAGCCAAAAAAACATTTTCTGTTTTAAAGAGAGTAACCTTCCCCCCAATATTTTTTTAAACTGTAAATGCAGTAATGTTTTCCCATTTGGAAAGTTCAAAAGCAGTTGTGAAATTTGTGTTTAATAGTTGTCTTTTGGTTTTGAAAGCTGTACTGTGTTACTGCAGTATAAAACCAAACAGAGGAGACACCAACATTTTAATATAGTGTTACGTTCTAAAACGTCACAGAAGAAGCCAAGGTGAAAACTTGCAATTCATATAGGAGAAACAATGCATAAATAGGCAAATAGGTGGGGTCAGCTAAGGAGCTGAAAACCAGAAAGACTTAGAAATATTTCCCTGCGTCTTGGCTGTCTGGTTAAATTAAGCAGATATTGCTTATGTGGCTCTGTGTCTGTGGTGCCTAATGTTATTTTATCTTGTCTAGAAAGTTCACCTGATGAGTGAAGATGTACAGGTTTAATAGAAGATTTACAAGACTTTCCTTTCTGCTGTTAGAATTCCCTTGCTGTTGCCCCACGGAGTTCCCAGAATGCCTGCAACAGGGAGGAGGATTAGACAGTTGTCAGCATCACTTTTCTTCATTTCAGAACAACTGACTTGCCATTCTTGACAACTCTGATTTCTCTCTCTCATTTTAAAAATTTAAATAATTGGTGTCCTTTAATTAAAAGAAATGCACCTTGCTTTAATCCATCACTAGTGAAGCACATAGCTGCTGTCAAGTGTCTAGCATGAATATATGTATAATAATATAGCATAGGGAGAGAATATGTATAAGCCTGTGTGTATTTCTCCAAAGATTTTAGCGTATTTTGCAGGATTTAGATACTAATATTGAAAGCTGCTTTCAACAAATTTGAGTACTCCGGTAGTTGGATACTGCAGTGACAATGGTATGTGAAGTTGTAAGGGAGTAGAGAAGAGAGCAGCATTTTACAAATGAAAAAGGTGGAGTACTAAAGAGTTTAAGTGGATACTTGCAAATTATATTTCTGTCCGTATGTGCATTTTTTGCCTTGAATTTTGATTTACTGAAATGGAAAGGTGGGAGTGGCTCTTTTCTGTCCCTTAAAAAAACTTTGATAAACACTTGGCTAAATTTTTCAGGATACCTACTGAATTTGGGTACCATAGTTTCTTGGTGCCTATTTCAGATAGTTAAATTTTGATTTTTGAGAGGTTACACACAGACTGTCTTTAATCAGGCAAAACAAGAGATTCAATAATTTCCCTGGAAATTCAGATTTCCAGTTCTGCTGGTATCCCTGCCTTGTTCCTTTTCCACACTGCATTGCCTGTTTTAAGCAGTATCAGGGACAGCCTCAGAAATAAGAATATGGTGTTATATTTGGCATGCTCTCCAGGCAGGCTTCTCATCCAGTCCTATATAAACATTCATTGACAGTAAGAAAATCGTTTGAACCAAATGCTTTAAAGAAGTATGAGCTATGTGTCTGTATTTGTCAACCTTTTTTCTAAATAAATAATTCCCATTCAACTGAAACTGTCTCTGAGAAATGTCCTAAGATGAATCTGTACCCATGAGCAGGATTACTTGCCAGCTTTGCCTGAACACTTGCTGAATACTGATAAGATGAAAAGAGGAGCAACATCACCCATATTTTCCTTATGCAGACATGCCTTACAGTCTCCATTTTTGCCCATGAACATGATAAGTACAAATGGGTTTGAATTTGAAACTGGTAATGTCAGCAATGCTTAGAAAAGCTTTAGAATTTGAGACTTACTAGCAAATTACTGATGCAACAGAGTGGAGGAAAAAATAAATGTACCGTTTACTCTTGAGGTCTCATCATAACAAATAGCATTTTAGTTTCCTCAGGCTTGCTTCTTTCCTTCCTTGTTTAATCTTCAAGAGGAGAAAGGTACCGTAAAGTACTGGAGTACCAAAACCAGTCAGTCTGGAAGCAGGACTTCTAGCAAGTGTTTGCCTGCCCATTGACAAGGCTAGAAATACACTAGAATACTAAACAGACGTGATAGGGGAAGGAAGACATAAAATTCACTCTGCTACACGGAACACATTACTTCGGGCTTTTTGTTTTTAGCTCTCACCAGGAAATTGCTGCGAGGAAGGAACATGATGGATGCATGGTCTGTCAATGATACTGATGTTGGATATTCGTCAATTATACTTTAAAATTTTTGAAGATGTCTGTCTTCTATTTTCTGTGGATCTTTTTTATCATGGCTCTCATCACCACATTGCTTCTCATGCAATTTTTATAATGTAAAGCAGTGTCAGGCTTGACTCATCCTCGAATGAGCTTGGGCAAAGGCGAAAGGGGATGGCTGCCTGCAGTTCTGCGGGGTGCAGTCTTCTCCCTGTGTCAAGGCTGAGATGGCATTGCAGCATATCAGTGAGCTCATTGGGAAAGTGCTGTTTGATACCTTGTGAAATCAAGATTCTGACTGCCTTGAAGTTCCTGAAACCATTTTAGCAATCCCAGATCAAATTTTAATGAGGAATTATTATTTGTTTTCCTAATCCTCATATAACTACTTGCTATATTTTTAGATGTATCACTGAATAGTTTGCTTTATAGGTGTGCGTCCCGCTCTGGAACCCCCAGCATAAGAAGGACATGAGCCTATTGGACTGGGTCCAAAGGAGGGCCACAAAGATGATCAGAGGGCTGGAGCACCTCTGCTATGAGGACAAGCTGANAGGTTCTGGTTACTTGATTATGGTACTTTCCACTTTGTTTCAGTGTTGCAAGAAATTGTTGTATTCCATGTAAGAGACAGCTTCTAGTCTTAAGCATGACAGTTTTCTTATACAGTTATTTATTGCATGTGCCAGTTTGTTTCCTGATGTTTTGTTGCAACTTTACTGGTAGAAGTCATCCCACACAAGACTGTCTTCCTTCAGCTTGTCTTCATTAGGCTATGGATTTGAATGTATGCAGGTAGAACACTCAGCAAAGTGATAGGTCACCTTTGTTCTTTTCATTTCTGCTTTTCCTCCCTGATCTATCTATCTTCAGGGGTTTTTTTTTTGTTTGAAAGGGATAGGAGTACCTATCCCCTGCATGTTTCTGGGAGTCAATATTTGACCTCTTTTCATTCTATGACAAAACGTAGATGGACAGTAAAACAAAGAGGAAAAAGTTGTTCGTGATTAAAAGTAGTTCTCTCAGTCATACCATGAAGTTCATAGGCCTCGGACAATCTGCTGTGCTGTCAGGGTATGGATTTACTGTCAAGCAGTACTCTCCTGCTACTGCATTTGCAAGTCCTATCCAGCAGGTTCTCTGAATGTGAAACCCTTCCTGCTCACCGCAGTGGGAGTTCTGTGTATCAGGACTTCGTATCAGCCGACTTCCCCTAAAGGCGGTGAAGTTCTTTGAATTCTTTGGGAGAAATGGTGCTATGCGTGTAATTCAGAGGACAGTGTGGATGGATGGTTTAGAGTCTGGATTGCAGAATAAAGTTTGGGCTGTTCCGTCTTCATCTCCTCCGTAAGTGTCACATAAGAACTTTCAGGAAAACTACAATTAAAGGAAACAAAGCACTCTTAAGGATTTATAGGTTTTTGTCAGTCTCAGTGCTAGACCTAAGGTAAGTAAAACCAGACATTGTTTTCCAGTGCACATAGATCTTAACATGTGAAAGATAGAAACGATATGCCCAAGATTCCTCAAAAAGTCTGACAGAGGTGGCATTTAAGCTCAGACGTCTTGGATGCCATTGCAGGCTTTTTGTGACCACCTCCTTCTTGCTCTTCTATGCTTCACTCTTGCTGCCTTTCTGCTCAGAGCTGTGTACGGGTAATGTTCACACTTCCAAAACAAGGCATAGTGAAGTAATGCTAGAGACAGAGAGAGAATCGCAATCACCCCTCATGCTTAAATCCACACACTCAGGCATGCAGGCATACTTGCGAACCCATAGTAGTTTCAATAGTTGGCAACATGAGAATAAATCACCCTGGGTTTATGCTATTTCAGGTTTCACTGACAGTGCAGTTCAGTCTCTGGAGTCTGAGAGGTTTACACTTATCTGAATTTCAAAGTAACTGGTGAAGCCTTCAGTTAACACACTACCATCGAGCTGGTTTTCTGTCAGAAGTCAATGTCACACTAATTCCATCAGTGGAATGCTGCTCAGCTTCTCCAGTGCTCGCTGCTTTACAGATGCATATGGCTAAGGACAGATTCTTGGCACATCTAAGAATGCGACTCTTCCAATTAGGCAAAAAGGTTGTCTGACTAATTGTGTTCTTTTAGTAATTCTGTAGGAGAGTAGAAAGGGACTTAAAAATCGTGATCCTAGGGAAGATGTGATATTTGAGAAAGTGAGGAATACTGCTTACAGCTTGTTGTGGAAAATACTAGGAAGATGTTTGGCAAGCAGCATGAGTTTCTTCTCAGCTTGTTTTGCCTCCCATCTGTCTTCTTGACTTTGTTCCATTCTGCAAATGTAACTTCCTTGCATTGTCAACGGGTGAAAGGGTGTTGTTTGAAGGAAATGGTTCATAAAAACTTCATTAAAGGTTTAGGGGGAAATGGCAAGAGCAGTAAATCTGTCAGAACAGGTTATTCCTGTCCCCAAATGAGGCAGCTGGCAACCTTGGTTATAAGGAAAAGTCTCAGTGCTCAGCAACTGCTACCTGATCCTTGAGCCTATTTCCAGCTTTGAAGACTGCTGTAAAATGCCGGCTGTTGTGGTTCATTTGCTTGGAGCTCCTTCCGTAGTCTCTGTGTATAGTCTGCACTTAAGGAGGAGCTGAGGGCTGTCGAGTGCAGCTCAAATCACAGTTGGCATCATCCACAGCATTCAGCGGCAGTTGCCTTTGGAGTGAGGCCCGACAGATGCGTCATTGGCTTTTGCTGCTTTTTCTGATGCGAAGGCCTGGGACTCTGTCACTTCTGGCACCCTGTGTTCATTGTCCCGCTCTGACCTCCAGCCAGAATCTAACTTCTTCAAGGGACTGGGGGTGGGAGAAAGGCTGCACCTAGCTACCGCTAGGGTTGGTCTTCTGGAGTACCCAAGGCTTTTGCTGCCAAGTATTTGTGGGAAATACTAAACAATTGCCACTTTTCTGTAATGCTGTAACTGCAGATGGTACCTGGGTATGCTGTCCCATGTGTATCAGTATAGCCACCAGTACAGAAACAGCTCTGGTAATGGGATTTAGGAGACAGTGAAGTTGGATGACAGGATGATTTTACATATGACCGAGTCATCAATTGTTTGCTGCTCCTGTCGTTGGCCTGAGACCTTCTTGGGGAGTTACAAGGGCCCAGAAACTTGAGTGGATGTCAGGGCCCTAGAGAAGAAGCTAAAATATAGGAATGGAACAATGGAAGTGTCGTGTCCAAGCAACCCAGTGACAATGTGTCACTTTCAGATATTACTAGGATATTTTCCCTTTATCCAGAACAGTGTGTTTTACAGCCATGGTTACCTTGGTGTTAGAAACAAGAGTATAACAGCCTTGTGCGAGAGCACGTTATGTTACAGGGGGTCACGGCATAATGACCAGGGAGGTAACACAGGAATGTTTGTTTCTTTCCATTTGTTCTCCAGCCTCATAGTTTGACACAGTCTGATGGAGAGACATAGGAACAATTAATCCAAATTAAATAAAAATGTGAATTCAGAGTTGAAGGGGCTCTGACTGATCTTAATTTATTCTTGCAATGAGCTAACTGAAATTGATTAAGGTCGTTCTTACTTATGAACGAGAGTATCCACAAAAGGCTTTAAAGTAGTTTCTGTAATACTTTTCAAAAGTTAATTTGGCTTAATTTTCTGAAATGTCTGCAGGCAGAAAACCCATGACAGTCCGTATGTGAAACTGCAAGCACTCAAAACTGAGTCTACCTGGCTACATGTCCTCAGTGCCACGGTAGGTAATTACTATAAAGAGGGAGACACTGCAGTATCCCAGCGGGCTGCAGGCGGCACAGTATTACACCACAGTGCCCTGTTCCCAATCTCCAAGTCTCTCCTCTGTGCGAAACCATTGCCTTGAGCCCACACCAGGGACTAAGGACTCCTTCTAAATCTGATAAATTTTACCTACCTCCTACTCCCAGTGCAGTAATTTACAGTTGCTTTACCTTGGCTCTTATGTATGCCACCTTCACCCACAGCTGAGAGAGCAAGTCTTTAAACACTTCTTCCAACGCTTAAACCAGATTTATTCTGTGGTTCAGCTGCTGGGTGAGACTAATGCCAGGTTCCCTGAGGAACGAATGCACCACCTGGCCAATGAGCTCCAGTTGTCTGGCTCTGTGCCTCGAAGACTTCCCGTACTGCCAGATCCTGCCAGTTCCTCCCAGCGTGTAATTTTTTGTTGTTGCTGCTGTTCTTATTAGTGACTCAGCCAAGATTGTTTTGAAAAAGCTGTATGTCCCTTTTAAACTCAGGAACGTTGTGAAAAAGGAGGAAAGGATGGGTGCATGGGAACTGCTCTGAGCTGTTTGTAATGTTCCCTCTCTAAATTACAGCTGGAATATCGCTCTTGTGCTGTGCCTATGCCACTCTGCCGCATGGCAAAATTCCTTGAGACTATTCTGACAGACTCCTTTCTCTGCTGCTTGGAGTCAGATGTTTGAACATCTCTTCAAATTCAGGGCCCTGTCGTATGCTATTTTTAAAGGATTGTGCTGGTCACAGGCACTAATTCAGCAGCCCAGGAGATCCCTTTTGTACTCAGAGCTGCCTAGAAACGGCCTCTGCTTTTATGGGGTAATTCTAAGTGATATCCAGAGGTGGTTTTTTATCTTCTGTCTTCTCAGACGCTAACTGCATTGACTTCCAAAGAGTCGCAGTCCTTTGCTAGTGAATTGATTGTTTCCACAGTAGTAGTGCTGTGGAATATGACAGTAACGAGATATGCTGCAATGAGATGGTGCATTAGGATCACAAATTAAGAACTGATCTCCGTTGTGATAGGCACTACCGAGTCATAAAATACTTTGATACCTTAAAACCTTGCTTGTGAAGCTGTAGCTACACTGGGCTAAAGACAGCCCAGGCATAGAGTTATACGTGGAAATAGGCCAGGAGCTGAAGTCAGTGTAGACTGTGGCTGCCCACTAATTAAGCTGTTTTTGTTACGGCAGTGCCGGGGATGCGTGCTGGCAGGCTGTCAGCAGCTGCTGCGTGCCAGCAGTGGTCCAGCCTGGCTAATGCCTCTCTGCTTCCTAGCATTCTTCCAGAGCATGGCGATGCTTGCGTAGGTGATTCTCATACTGTTCTGAGGACCACTAAATCTTCTCTCATCTTTTCCAAGCGCAGAGGCATTTGTCCTCAGTTCTGGAATAGACACTGTCATCTGGGAACACAGCGCTGTTTTTTCTAGTCCTCTGGCGGGGCAAGCAGGGACGTAACCTGGAGGTCACTTGGACTGGCAACAATGCAAGCTTGTTTGTCCAGCCCTAGTTTGTGAGTCTGTGAGTACTTGTTTGCAGGGACCTTCCTGCTCCAGTGTGTAATGAGGCTTACACAAGTTTGAGTGGGAATTAATTTAAGGAAAGATTTGGAGCCATCTTCCCCAAGGTAGTTTTTTCCTTAATTAGAATTTTTTTCTCCTGACTCGCAAACAAGAGTTGTCACTGCAGACAGGTCTGGAACATGCATTTCAGCTACTTTTAAATAAGAATCTGTATTATTTAGTTCTAGCACAGGATAGTTAATTGCCTCTCCAAGGCACTGGATCTATTTAAAATATTTCCAAGGTATGTCCAACTCATGTCCCGTCAGATTGCCTTACAATAGTTTTGTTCACAGCATGCATTTAACGTATGAGAAGATGCCTTTGGATTTTGGTGTGTGTGCTTGTGTTGGAAAGGAGCATGTGTTCTGGTACGGCAGAGTTGAGTAGGAAGCCGTGCCTTCTAGAGATCCTGGATTTTTCATCTGCTTTAACTGCATTATATGCTAGAAGTTTTTTCTTTTTTAAACAACTTCATTGGGATAGAAACACTTAGGGTTTTTTTCTGGTTTTAGTGTGGTCTTACCCGAAAGTAACACCATTTGCATAGAGGAGCAATGTTTTTAATTTCTGACAGTGTGAGTAAAATGTGTATCAGGACATAGGTACTGCTGATTGTTCCCAGGATTAGATTCTTTTCCTTTTCTTATGTGATTATAATTGAAGAACAATAAGAATGAGTTTCTGTGGTAACCTAGCTCATTTGTTTAGTTTGGAAACTGCTTGTACTCTCAAATTTGCTAAATTTTTGGAAACTTTTTGGAAAATGGGACTCTCTAGAGTTCCGGGAATTACTGCTTTGCAAAGTAGTTGATGATAATAGTGAAGAGTATATGTCTATGTTTGCTGAGACAGATGACTAGGAGGTGAGGGGGGAATTGGTATGGTCAGATCAGCTGGAGGTTGTAAAAGACAGTTGTAGAAGGTATTCTGGTGCCTCGTGGAATAGGGTATGGGTGGCCTGGAGATGGGAAAAGTTAAGTTTCCTATCTTTTGATACAAAACGACCTCTTTTGAATTTGGATTCTAAGACTTAATACAGCATCTAAGGTTTTTAGTTTTGGAGTTTTTAATTTATTTTAAAAATTATGGATAACACCATAGTTTATCATTATTTTAGTATTTTAGATTGATTTAAAAAGCATAGTAATTGTAAATTTAGTCCAGAGATCACCAAGAGAATTTTCTTGGCACTGCAAAAGCATGAGAACGATCCAAAATGCATCTTTAAGTACACAATAAAATTAAGCCTAGCAATGAGCCAGAGTTTAAGATTAAAAATAGCATTCTGTCTGAAGCTGAAAATAGTTCTGAGCTGGAAAAATCAGTGACACTATAATAAAGCTATCTGGAAACTGAGCTTCCGAGAATATGTGATCCATGTAAAGGTGTCTACATAAAAAGGACAGATGCTCAGAGTGGAACAAAGGATTTGTGTTTCCAGTGGAGGTGTCTGTAAGGTATGCGTTGTCCAGCCTTTCAAATCTCTGATCAGAGACACGTACTCTAGGTGGAATTTGTTTTGAACTGCCTTCTTTGGCAACACAGTTGACCTTGAGTTAAGCTTCTGATTCCCTTTAGCGTACATAAACAACCTGCTAAAAGGCCAAATGATTTGTTGGGTGGTGGGTTTTTTTTTTCACTTTTGATTTGTCATGGAACAAATGTGAAACTCATGATAAAAATTAGTAGAATTAGTGTGGGGGTGTCACCAGTGTACATAAAATGCTGACTAAGTGCTCAGTTAAATGCCAGCTAAAGCTCTTTGGCTTGTATTAATTTTTGTTCATAAAATTGTTCCATGGGTTCTCAGATGCCCAAGGGTGGAATTGTTTTGTGATTCATCTGGGGTGGATGGCTAACTATAACAGCTCATTCTTTAAATAGAAGAAACAGACCACATCTTAGCTGCTCTTTGTTCTTTGCAGGAGAGTGGATTAATTAATAACAAGAGAATGAGGTGTTAAAAGGCCTTGCTGGTATCCCTTTAATGAATATAATAGGGAAAAAATGGACAGAAGGAGTAAGTTGTTACTCATCATACAGGGGAAAGGGAGGAATTACCAGTTGGTGACCCAAGCGTCCATCGTTTCCATTTAGGATGCATACATATGAACACCTCGGGCTTCTGAAATGATGAACCAGCTTTTCTTAGCACAAACAACTGCTAAGTTTCACCTAGTAGTGATCACCCTTTAACCTTTTCTGTCTGAACTTTGGTGTGTAGCAGGGGTGCAACTTTGAACTTGAATGTGCTCACTATTCTCCAAGCCAGTACACAAATAAATTAATCTCTCATTGTATATTTGTAGTCAAACCGGGGGTTATGGACCAAATGGGTGGACTTCAAGGTTTGTGAAAAACTGACTAGACCTTCAGGCTCAAAGTATCAGTGTTTTGAAGTCCAACTGGCAGCCTGTGACAAGCAGTGTACGTCAGGGCTTGATGCCGGAGTTACTGCTTTTCAACATCATCATCAGTGACTGAGATGGTGGGGCAGAATGCCCCCTTATCGTGTTCACAGATGACATCGAATTGGGAGAAACCATCAATGCACTGAAGGGAGAGCAGGGCTGCTCTTCAGAGGGACTTCAGCAATCTGGAAGGATGGGCCAGCAGGGAACTTGCCATGTTCAGCAGAGACAAATGCAGTCTTGCACACTGGACGGGATAACCAAGCAGACTGGGAGCAGCTGGCCAGGTAGCACCTTTGCAGAAAAGGACTAGTGGGTCCTGGTGGGCAGGCTGAGCATGAGTCAGTGATGTGCCCTTGTGACACTGAAAGCTTGCTGCAGAGCGGAGTAAGATTTACAAGATTTGCAAGGACTTTGCTGGCAGGTGGAAGGAAGTGATTGCTCCCCTCTGTTCAGCACTGAGGCCTTCCTCTGGAACGGTTTCCAATTTTTTCCAGTTTTACCCCCACCCTCCTGTGCAAGAAAGATACTGACAAATGAGCAACTGCAGCAGAGTGCTGATTAGGGATCTAGAGCTTGTGACCTACATGGAAAAGCTGAAGGAACCAGCTTTGTGTAGGCCTGGGGAAGAGAAGGCTAAGGGCAGATAGAGTTGCTGGCTTCAACTATCTGAATGGATCCATGTTTTCCATCTAGCCCCCTTCCCCGACTCTCCTTGCGGGAGAATGAAAATGAAAGGGTGGAAGACAGCAGTCGCAAATTGCACCAAGAGAAATTCCAACTAAACAGAAGGAAATTTTTTTTCGCAATGAGTGTGCCTGAGCCCTTGATAAGATTACCCAGAGAAGTTGTGCAACCTCTGGAGATTTTCAGAAGTTAGTGGATAAAGGCCCTGAGCAACTTGCTCTGGTTTTGAAAGTAGCCCTGCTTTGGGCAGAAGGTTGAACTAGAGATTTCCAGAGGTCCCTTCCAGCTTGATTTGTTCCGTGATTCTCTCTTAAGACTCTAGGATTCTGATGGCAGTAGACTGTTGAACGTAGGGGCTCCTGCCTTTCAGCAATCCAGTGCACGCACTGCGGTCTGTGGTCGGTAGGCACAGGCTAGACTTGTTTTAGGCTGAAATCTTTTCATCCTTACTCATATCTTAAGGGACAGTAAGGATATCAGTGGGCTGCTTGTAAAGTAAAGCACTAGCCGTAAGGTAGAATCTGACACTGGAAGAGTTTCGGCATTCACATAAGCAATGATCTCCTTCTCCATCCCCCAAGCGTTGCTCTTGCTTCTCGGGGCTCTTCCTTTCAAGCTCTGTCCTCCTGATGGTGAATGACCTGACAAATGAGTGCTGGTCAATGTGAATTTCCATATCTTTGGTCTCTTGTCCCGCATGTAAGTCCTGGCCAGAATTCTGCTTACTCTGACAGAAAATTTGAGCAGAATGGAGAAAGGAGTTGCACTGAGATGCGCTCCCTGTGCTCCCAGAGTGTGGTTTATAATGTGTGGGGCACTGAGTAATAGGAATAGCGATGTGGAACTACTGGATAGATATGGCAGGTAGCAGTGGACATGGTTCTCATTTTCTGTCCTTTGAAACACAGATATTAAATCAATAACTCCAACTGCTGACTCTGTGAGGCATCCCTTATGCATTTTAACTAGAGGCAAATGCCATTGCCCCGCTTCTGAAGAAAACTTGCAGGTATAAAAGCATCTAAATGTGAGTTAAAAAAAGAATAAATCTCCCTGTCTTTTGACTTAACAACCTCTATCAGTTTTCATCCTGCTGTCAATTTTAATGCTGCATATTTTTGACCATTTAACTTTCTTTACTGTTTATTTGTTAGACAAACCCAGTGCAGATACTCCTGAGGTCTGTTTTGCTAGCACTTTCAGTTTTCACTGCTTACCATAACAAAATAAGAACAACAGCAACAAAAACCCCAACAAAAACAAACATTATGTACTCAGATTCAGTAGTGGTTAACATCCTGGTAGTTCCCGTGAGGCTATTGACTAGAATTGAATTTAAGGTTGTAAAAAAAGTCTTTTGTTTAGATTTTTCTATCACCTTGCTTTAATCACTGTGATAAGAAAGAAATTTTCTTGGTCTAGAGTCAGATCTCATATGTAGTAATTTCAGTGGTAGTAAAATTTTAATGAAAGAATTTTTAATATAGTCCAATAGGCTGTGATAAGAATTGCCTTGCAGCAAAAAAAAAAAAAAAGAGCTATAAAGCATCATTTGAATTCTTCCAGTATTCTTGCCTATCAACTGTGCTTTATACTTAAAGCACATGGGAGGCTATAAAAGCTTTGAACTGCGTCAGATTGGCCCCTTCAGATCTTTGAGCATTGGTCTTCAGCTATATTGGTGATTTATCTAAGCAACAGTTATCATAGAGAGACAATTATTTTTTTGGTTGGACTATATTGTTTATTTGTTCTCATTTTTAGTATTCCCATCAGGTGCATCTGTACTTCAAAGAAAAAAACAAAACTGAAAAACGGTCTTGTGAGTTCCTGCCTAGAGTGTTCTAAGACCTCTAGATTCTCTGTCTGGCTTTGCTACTGAGCTGTGGTGTGCAAATTTAGACTAATTAATTCCTTTCTTTCTATGTCCTTATTTTGTCTTCCGTCCGGTGGTTATCTCACCTGTTCAGATTTCCGTTGGTACAGGAACATTACTATGTTTTTTACAGATCTTAGCCCAGTAGTGTCTTACCCTCAGTAGAAGCCTGTAGGCATTATTGAAATAAAAACGAAAACGGCTACGCTTCTTGCTTCCTCCTAAAACAACGCTGCGGTTATTCTCAAAATGTAGAGGATGTCAGCTGAATTGAACACTCATTTGAAGAAATTCTTAGGGACAGAACTTAACCACTGATTTTTTTTACTCTGGGTGCAGAATGCTTTTGACCGGACTTGAGCCACCAGGACAGCTTAGGGCAAGAGTGACTGGTAAAGGGTCTTCTTTGACAAGGTAATATGAAACAGGCATGATGAAATATGGACAAATTCATAACCTTGAATAGTTATTCTTGAGAAATTACTAATTAAGGTGGAAGAGATTATAGTTCATAGATGAGTTGTAAGGTGTACAAGAGAAACACAGGGGTCTGCTAATGAAATGTACTGGTGGCACGCATTTGGGAGCATATTCAGTGTCAAGTGGGGATGAGCATATTGTACAGAGGATTTTTGGGCAAATCATAGACAGGTTGAAATTCAGTTTTACTAAGTAAGAGACCTTTGTGTGCTTGGGGACTAAGAAGGGTTTTTGCTGTACAGTAGGAATTTACCAGGGGCGAATGGCTGTAGAGAAGAATGTTGATGCCTTGTTTGATGACAGGATGGTGGTGGGTGGGTCTCTAAACAAGGATGTGTTGCTTCAGCCTAACAAAAGAGAAAATGTACCGGTCAGGACACACATCCAAAAGTGAAGAGACAAGAGCCGTTTTGACTAATGGATGGTGGTGTCACAGGAAAAAAGTTTATGAACATCCCATTAACAAATTCATTATAGGAGCTAGGAGAAAATTAATCCCTACACCAGCCTTCCAGTGAACTTGTAAACGTTACATGTTTTAAGTTGGAACTTGATCAGGTTCTGTAAGGACTTGTGTGGTGTTACAGCCCGTGATAGCTGACAGCTGAATGTGATACACTGGAAAGCTGCATCCGTTCCTTCCATCTGGGTATGATATTTTTCTGCTCCGTGCCGCACCTAAATTTCTTCCAAAAAAGAACAGTGAAGCCTTCACTTTAGAGATTGCATTAGCATATTCTTTCCGTTCTTAAAAGGGATGTAATATCACAAAGACACTGGTAAATTAACTTCCATTTTAAAGACTCCCACCAGGTCATGTAGGACGGCGGCTGCTGAGAACGGGCACGGTCTCAGGAACCCGTGATGCTGAGTATCGCTCACGTCCTGTGTGCCATGTCACAGGCTGAGGAGTTCCTGAGCTGACAGTCAGGTGTGACGTGCTGTAGTGAAAATCCTCACGCAGCTAATGCCACTTGTGTGAAGGCTGAAGAACAATATTTGCAATATTGACTTCTGCCCGTCACTGTTTATGCTGTGGACTAGTAAGTTCTACATTTTCCTGCAGGTTTTTATAGAGAAAATTGGTTTTACTTCCCTGTTTTTCTGTGTCTCTTTGCAGAGCATAAACAGAACCCTGCCTCTCTCTGAACAATGCTTAGAACATAAGAAAAAGTTTTCACTGACATTAAAGAAAAAGCGGACAGGAAAAATGGAGGCACTGTTTCAACTGTCTTCTTTTTTAAAAAGATGGTGGTGTGCTTGCAATGATGTACACTGAAAGTAGTCTTCTGCACTTCTAGTCTGTTTTAGCTTTCTGTAGCAAACATTCACGTGTGCAAGATACCTGCCTGAGCACCACTAAGTTTTCTTTCACGTGTAGTGCTTACAGGCCTAGGCTTTATTTTAGTGTACTAGAGATCAATTTTTTGCTTTCTGACAATCTTTACAGCTATCACTCATTGTGAGTTAATGCTTCAGCCAGGCCTTTCATTGAGGTCTTAGCTGACCTCTTAGAGGGTTAAGAGTCCTCCTTGGAAAAAATCAAGGATATAAACATTCTTCTGCCACTGAAAGAATGTAAGTATTTTTCTTTTCCTTGAGAATTGTTTGGCAAGTGGATCACACTTGCAACCAACTCGTATCAAAATTAGGACCATTCAAAAAAATCTGTAGCAAATTTTTTAAAGGCAATGACTGAAACAACAGATCAGGATTTCAGTACCGTAGTACATCATTTCGTCATTTAGTAACTCCCCAAAGTGGAAGGAAAAAAGATGGCAACAAATTAGGATTCAGATTGTCAGCTGGTGTAAACTGATCCCTCCACTAACATCATCTTTCTCAAAGAGAACAGGGGTTTTTTTAGTATCAGGGAGCAAAATCAACCGTAACTAGCTGAAGATCTGGCCCAGAGTTATTTATTGTAAAGATCTGTTAAATGCCAGTCCCTGATGGTACTAAAAGTCACTCTAAGCTTAACGCACTTTCTTTCTGAAAGAAAAAAACATTTGCTTAACCAACAAGATGCCAATAAAAAAATAAAATTATAGAAAAGTTAATTAATGAGATGATTTTAATAGGTCCTATTTTGTTTCTTGGCAACAGAAAGCATATGACAGCCAAGTGTCTGCCAAATGTTTTATCTTCATGTTATCCATTTGGGATCCGTTGCCTGGCGCCTGAATTAAAAGCCAAGTCAGGGGAAAGCAATCAGTATCAGCAAGTTCCCAAGCTACCTTTGAGTGTGGAAAAGGTTGCACGTTCTTGTAGCTTTGCAAACACCTAGCTTAGCTTAAGGAAAGACAAGGTTGTTAAGTAAATCTTTAAATGAAGTGTGATGGGAGACTGCCATTTTAGTCTTGGAAACTATTTAAAGCTCAGTGTATCGCAACTGGAATATTTGCATTTCTTGCAAGTGTACATTGCAATCCCAGCGGAATTGACTCAGCCTCCTTCCTTCCTGCATGGATATGTTGGGGAGCATGCAATTTATTCTTTCTCTTTGCCTTCTGATAGTGATTGTAAGGACAAGGATGCCTGGGCTTTTTCATCAGGGCTGTCACTAGCTCCGTGTGTGACCTCAGAAAATAACTTGGCATATATATGGGTGGAATTTTTAAAACTAGCTGCCTAAAATTAGACATCTAAAAATAAACAGCTTGTGTTCTTGCAGTTGTAAACTCTTGTTTCAGATTATTTTGTTGGAAAAATCTGACTTCTCTGTTTGTTTACCTGTAAAAGTGAGTGGTGTTGAGAGACATGATAAAATATTCTAAAATTTTTGTGCAAAGAAAGCATGTACAGGATGATTCTTCATTTTATTATTTTATTTTTTCCTGAGGATATAAGAATTTTGGCCTCAACCTGATCAAATCAGCAGGTGATGGGGCTGAAAAGCAAAAAAAAGCTATTTTGGAAGTGTTTCTTCATATAGCACTGGAATCCAGGATGGAGCTCACTACTTCAGAGTGTAAATGAAATCAAATGTAAATCAATGACATATTCCAAAAGGAATTAGGAAAAAAATATAGAGAATAGGTGCATTGGTAGCTGTTAAACGCTGTTCTGGAGGCAGTCTCCAGCTAAACCACCATTTTGCTGCAATGTGGGAGAGAATCTAGAAGGATCACTCTGTATTTGCCCTGGTTCATAATCTTTTTCCCTTAAGCACTTCCTCTTGACAACTAGCAGAGCCGTTGCAGGTTTTAGATCTTTATTTATGCCTTAGCTAATTAAGATACTGTACAAGTTAATTAATGTTTTTAAAACATTGAGATCATCAAATGAAATGGATATGCAAGAATTTCAAATGATGTCTGAAGGGGGAGGGAAGGTCTTTATCTACCTACAAGAGGTTCAGCGTTCTGCCGTTGGCCCAAATCTCTCTCATAATGAAGTTATCTACAGGCTGCTGTACTGGATTCTAGAGATGTCTGGGTACTGGGAGTTCTGAATTAATATAGGCCTCCTTTTAAAACCGTGTGACAGTTTACAAAATGCTCTGGGATACACGAGGATGAAAGGTACATAAATACATGTAAAATGCTATAATTAAGGTGCAGTTAGCAATGCACAAGAATGGAGTGTTTGCCTGGCTACACTTTATATGTCTATAAAGTTTCATTTTCTGGAGCACAGAATACATGGCATAACACTTCTTCTAAGCAGTTACACTTGAAAATAATTGCTGTGCACAAGCTCCAAGGAAGTTATTGTAAATTTGTTTCTGCTGTGAGACAGAGACATTGACAGTGGTGCAGTAATTGCACAGGATGGGGAAAAAATTCTGGAGGAGTCACTACTGGAAGCTGTAAATGAGAAGAAGAATTACTAGCAATCAGGAGTCTCGGCCGAGATTGGGAGGTGAGGGAAAGTGCTGAAGTAACGAGGAAGAGTCTGCGTGTAATTTTCCTCCTGTGATCTCTTGGTTCTGCTGCTGTCACTTACGAACTGGCTCTGGAGAAAAGGCTGTGGCATCCGCAGGAACTGTGAAGGGGCATTTTCTATTATGTGGGACTTGGAGTGAGAAGAAATAAGGAGATAAGCTATGAAGGAACAGGGTAAGTTAATTTCCTTTGACAGGAGCTTATTGGTCTCCCTTAAAGTCTCTGTCTTTTTTTTTCTTCTGTGGTTTTGTTTTGTCTTAAATAAATGATTTTCTTTAAACAGAAGGTGTAATGGCTTGACTGTTGGGTTGGGATTCACAAGACCTAGATTCAGTTTCTAAGCTGGACATAGAGTTTTATGGTCCTGGGCAGATAGCTTAGTTTGCCCGGTGTTTTCCTCATCTGTAGTACGGAAAGAATATCTCACCAAGGATAAAATCTTCCAGGGAGTGGGCTGAAGCTAATATGGTCTAGGAAGAACTGCTTTTGAAACTTGAAGGAGAAATTGTGATGCCTTGCGTGTCTCCCACCAGACACAACGGGAACGTGCTACCTCATGGATGTGGCTGTCTAAAGTGGCTGGTAACATTCTTGATTAGTAGGTTTTCTGGTAGTAGGTGGTTTGTGATTGTGGACGCTTCTGTTTGGGTTACATGAAGTCTGAAGGGAAAAAAAGGCAATAAAATAAAATTAAAATCACACAAATGAGCTCTTAAATTTAAGAAATGTCAGCTTGTTGGTCTGTGTAATGGAGTCGTGGAGAACACTGTTGTCTTTCTGTTCTTCTGGCACCAGTGTAGTTCTGCATATCCCTGGCAGCATGGGGATTGATTATGCTCAGTCACTTTGTAGGAATTACAATAGGCCTGAGAACTGTGTAGGATGGAATAAGCTAAATCCGATGAAATTGCTGGAGAACTAATAGCCAGCAAGTCTCTGCTGAGCTTTAATAGCCAACAAAAACATCTCTCTGCTGAGCATAATAGACTGCAGTATTTCAAAGTCTTGTCACTTGGCGAGATTTATGTGTTTTTTTTCATGGGAACAACATACAATGTTTATGACAGCACACTGGCAGATTTCAGGTTCTCCCGAGTTTCTGGCGGCTAGACCTTCAGCATTAGGAAGCGCATACAGAAATTCCTGAGATGAGACTCGGGACTGGTACAATGTGTGAGAAGTGATCAGGGTGTAAAAAACCACTAGGTATGGTCAGTTAATTTAACATAAATGAAAATCAACGTATAATCAATTGTATTACAGAGGAGGTGTGTATGTACATACATAGCCATATAGAAGACTTAAGTTTATATGTCTCGAATATAGCGTCTAGTGCTATAGCTACTAATACATAGCTAGTGTGAGCGTGATGACTTGTACAATATGTAAATGTATATTGAATCATTCTCATTTTTCTTCTCTTTCATCTCTTCACCCAGACAAAAAAGATATAAATGTGGTTAACTGCAGAAGTCAGTGGCATGCTTCAGGAACTTTTCTCGTAGCGAGAACAGAACTTATTTCTGGACCCATAGAGCTCCTCTTCGCAATTGTATCTGAGACAGATACACAATACTCAATTGTATCTAGGAGCAGAGTAAATACAATAAACAAATGCTAGTGGTCAGCACTTCCTGGGAATATAGTGCTTTATTTTTTTGTCCATAGAACAGAAATAATTGTATCTGCTTACCACATCAGAGTGGTAGTAATGGTAATTAAAGCATGGAGTGCTTTGATTATTAAGAAGAATGGGGGCGGAGAGAAAGCAGTGTTTCTGATGAGCTAATCATTTTCAGTCAGGCATGTCAAAGTCCAAACGGAGTGAACGCCCTGTCCTGCACTCCACTTAATTTGGCAGCAAATAAAATTATAAAGCCAGAGGAGGAGAATGCCAGACTGAGAATAAAGGTAGAGAGACCAGATTCTATGTCTGTCTCTGTGCGTCTGCATGAGTGTGTATTTTTAACAAGCTGGCTGAGAAGATGACAATTCATTGTGGGGAAAAATGAAGTCAAGAGTTCAGGAAATTCAGGATTTAGTGTTTGAAGCAGGTAATTAAAAGTAGTTGGCCAAAATTTGGTTGGATTTAGCAGTTCCCACCCAGGAACAAGGAAGGTTTTGTATGTTTCTGGCATCTTTTCATACATATTTAGAGGGGAAATAGCATTTTTTTGTTGTCTAAAGTGAAATCTCAGGGATATGCTGCTGTCACAGCAGCATCTCTCAGTCCACAGTAATGTACAGAGTACAGTAAGTGTGGTCTAGAGAGGGCTTCGGTTTGCAAGCTGTCAGCTTCTGCACCTTGTGTTTGACTGCTTTTCAGTCTCATTTCCTAGGACATGAGAGTTATACAACTGCTCTGTCGGTCTTCCCTCTTTCCTTCTTTCAGGGAAGCAGGATTTAAAAACACTAACCGGTAACTGGAGTACAGGAGAAAGATGGAAGAGTGAAAGAAGAGAGTGCGGTGGAGGTGTGGGTGGAAATTGAAGATATTGAAGCAGTTGAGGAAGGCAGCTTTAGGGTTCTGTGGATGGATTTAAAGGGCACAGAATCATAGAATCATAGAGCAGTTTGAGTTGGAAGGGGCCTTAAGGTCATCTAGTTCCAACCTCCCCTGCCACGGGCAGGGACACCTCCCACTAGACCAGGTCGCTAAAAGCCCCATCCAACCTGGCCTTGAACACTTCCAGGGATGGGGCATCCAAAACTTCCCTGGGCAGCCTGTGCCAGTGCCTCACCACCCTCAGAGTAAAGCATTTCTTCCTAATATCCAATCTAAATCTCCCCTCTTTCAGTTTAAAACCGTTACCCCTCGTCCTATCACTACACTCACTGATAAAGAGTCCCTCCCCATCTTTCCTGTAGGCACCCTTTAGGTACTGGAAGGGGCTATAAGGTGTCTCTGGAGCCTTCTCTTCTCCAAGCTGAACAACCCCAACTTCCTCAGCCTGTCTTCACATGGAGAGGAACTGGGAAAGCAGACAAATGGAAAGGAACTGAAAGTATTTCTAGGAATGGTTTTGCCAAGAGGATGTTAACATGGAGGCAGGGCAAACCCGGTGGGTGTTGAGGATGTTGGAAGCAAATCTGTCAGAATGAAAAGATTCATTAATTCAGCTGCTTATGGAACAGTTTGTCTCTGGATATGTACAACTGCGTAGAAGGAAATGCCTGGAAGTCTACACTTACAGTCAGCCTAATTGCCTCTGTCCGGGTGGGGTGTTGTGGGAACCTAGGGAAGATGCCTGGGACTTTGGCTTTCCCTGCTGTAAGTGTGTGCGGAAAGTGGCAGCAGTGTGCCTTTGATCCCCACTTTACTCTTTTGGTTCGGTGCAATATATCCATACGAGAAAAGCAGTGGAGTGGAGATGAGACGCAGAGTAAAATAGAAAACAGTCTCAGGGCAAAATCAAGTCTGTTTGCAGTCAACTTTTGAGGTTGGTTAAAATCCTTCTGTGTGAAAAAGAAAGTTATCAATGATATCAACTGCTTTGAGATGCTCAATTCACTGGAACGTGTCTCTGTTTGAAAGACAGCATATCATGGTCCTGATGACTAATGGAATATCTAGAGGAAAATATTCACTCTTCCTTTAAACTGGGAACACAGACACACCTATTTTGCTCGGGCCACTCCCTTCAGTACTGTTCAACCCAGGAAATACTAGGAGTAAAGCCGTAGAGTGAGCCACCTCTGAAGGATTTCGGTTGTTCCTCCAGCTTGTCATCGGTACTCTGAAAGGCTGTAGCTTTTGAGGTCCAGAAACATAACTGCTTGAGAGCACAAATGGAACTAGAAATACATCATGGCTCCACAAATGGCAAAGGTTTGTCCTGGGCTATAGATCTGCAATGTACATCTCTATTGATAAATTACATAGGTTAAGCATCCACAGGACATTAGTTCTTGGATTTACAGAAGGAAAACAGGCTGAAGAAGTTCTGTTGGACTGAAATTGGGATGTCTCTGATAGAGCAATTTCTTTATATTGGCTTGGGGTTTTTTTCCGATTTTACAGTTAGACACCTTCCCAGTCCGGTGTATTTTGTGAACAGTGGGCTTTGTTACATGGCTGAACAGTGCATGCACCTATGCGTTTCTACCCCGGAATGGATTTTTTAATATCAGGAGCAGAGCACAACTCGGTGGAATTAAACAGGCTTGTTTTCCAGCTCTGACTCCATGCGTATTTTTGTGAGAGGTACTTCACTGCTCTGTTTTGCAGTTCCTCTGTCTTCCAGGTACAGGTGATGACAGCACGCTATTGCTCTGGGGTAGGTTCTGTATACAGAGGCTTTAGTTTTGTAATGGAAGGTGGCATAAAATCTCAAAGTATTGTTAATTAATGCTTTGAATGAAAAGCTGATAACTGATCTGTTTTCGGTGCTATTGAGGGCAGCTTTCTTTGCAGTTTAACCTGAGGAAACGTTGCTGTACAATCCGTGACTTGCTGACTGAGCAACACCTACAACAAGTTCTTGGCTGTCCTGCAGCCCTCTGTGGCTCCCGTGTGCTGCTGCGCAGAGAGGCGGGCAGCGGGACGCTGGGGAGCAGTGCTTTTTCCTCCTTCAAAGGTGCTGCGGGTGTGACCGTGCAGTACAGAATGCCAGCGTGTGGCAACCTGCTAGGAGTTACTAGGAGAGGAGACTCAAAGCATTTTGCTTCTGAACACCAGAAGCACGTTCAGCACAGTTTTGGTGGTAGGTTACAACAAAGTGGTACAAGGTGGATACTCTTTGCATCCAAGAGGCATGCAAATCTTAGTTTGCTTAGTAAACATTTCTCTTTCTTTAGGCCACAATCTTAGAAAAAGGCGGAGGAAGAGGCGTAAGTACAAAAAGATATATTCAGGTCTCTTGGTAACTCAAGTGTGGGTAGTTGCTTTCTCTGTTATGCTTGGACAGATAAATAAACCCTTGGGGTACCCATTTGGCTTCAGGGGTTACAGCTGGAAGAAGTAAAGTCTCATTTTTGATTTGCATTGTCTAATCCAGTATTTGTCTCTTAAAAATAGTGTCTCGCACAGATATCATCTATTTTTATGGGTCTGGAGCTTAAAAAATCTGCAGGTAGACATATTAAAGAACTGTGTACGTCCCTCTATGAAAAGTATCACTTTACCTTAAAAAAAAACCCACAACCCAAAGTTTCTACCAACTGTTTATAACAAAAAAAATATTTTTTCCATTGCTAGTTAGTCTTTGTAGGCAAACACTTAGCCTAATGTTGAACTATATACAACAGTTCTATTTCTGTTGTTTCTCTCAGTGTGTGCCAAATTAGCTGTGCAAAATTACTTCTTTTTCCCTCCTTATTCCTTTACTATTTTATTTTTAAAATACTATTCTGGATTTATTACATTAATATAAATTAGTCTCCACCGAAGCACAACACTTGGTTGCATTTGGTTAAAATCAGCTGTTTCTATATTGTCATGATGTGGGAAACTGCCATATCGTTATGTGAACTGGTGAAACGAACATTTGTCCAAGTCCCGTGGGGATTCATTGTAGTGAGGTTTGGCTGAGTATCTGGTTCTCCGTTCCTGATCTGATATACTGAGAACTGGGGAAGTCTCGCTTATATCTCTGCCTGCTTTGGCCAGTGCAGGTGCCCTGTTCTGTGGATATGGAAATCTCTTCCCACTGTTGGGTCCCAGTGGATCAACTCCTGACTGCCGCGCTGGTAAAGCACAGGAGAGAAGATGGATTACTTCTCCCTGCTACTCTGTAGCACTTTCTCTCCCCTAGCATTAGGAAGAGGTTGAGAGTCTAGCCCTTTTGAAATCTAATATGTAGAGAGAGACTTTTGGGGATAATTGTTTGTCATTTCATTCAAGTGGGTAATGAAAGCAGATTTTATTTTTTTTTTCCTTTTGTTTGTAATCAGTTTCACGTGCTGGCTTTTACATTCTAGAAGAACGATGCACTGATTCTTTTTGTCAGCTGTCTGTTTTGAGTTGGAAGGCTTGACCTTATTCTGATGATAATCCAGTGAGCAGCTGGAGAACTGAAATTTTTTACTTCTTCAGAACCGATTAATTGATTCTAGGAAAAGTACTGGGAGGGTTTGGATTCCAAAGAAAGAATAAATGGGGGCAAGAAGCTCAATAACAAAACAATCAGAAAACCACTACAAAATAATGCATTATCTTGTAATTCATTCATAGTTAAAAAGGAAATAACTGAAAGCTGCCAACTAGTTTCAATCGGAAAATACGCACAACATATGTTTATAACATAAGGTTCTCTACTGAAAAATCCTGTGGTGGTCAGCACCTGTTTTAACTGATTCATCTGAAAAAATTGCTCACTGCTGCTAGAAGTAGTTCATCAGTCAATTTTTATTAGCACAGCCTGACAGGTTGGCTGGCTTGCCTACTTTCTTTAATTGTTGTTGTTGTTGTTGTTGTTGTTGTTGTTTTGCTGTTTTCAGTTGCAGAACTATTCCTAAATCATAGCAGGGCAAAACTCCTACTAAAAAATTGAAGATGCGCAGAGTGTTAATACCAGAGGGGATGTTGATGCTGAACTGCATGGAAAAGGGATTTTTTTTTTTTGATCATTGATTTGTGTCAGTGGTAAATCAGTATGTTAAACAAGTACCACAGTGGTAATGTCAACACAAATAAAACTAAGCTTTGCTCTAGGTTGAGGGAGTGTTTACACTTAAAAAAACCCAAACAAACAAACCTCCTAGTATGCACTAGTAATAGCTGTTTCCACTCTACATAAACTGAAGTATCAGACCTCCCATTGTCGTGTAACTCTACAGATGCAACATTTAATGTATTTTAAGTACCAGGAAGTGTAGAGGCTCAGTGATGATGACCAAGGATGCAGCAGCAGATTGGCCAGGGCCGTCCTGACTTTACATTATGTTACAGTTACAGTTTATTTAAAAATAATCAAAACCCCACACTTTTGTTTAAAGTTCATCTGCTGGAAAAACTACTTTTGCTAGCAGCCCATGACACACATGACCTTAACTGGCAAAAAGAAATAACCTCAATAGATGGCATTTGGTCAAGCAGTGGCAGGATAAGATCCAGAAATTCTTGCTGCAGGAATACTGCTGTAAATCGTTGTTGCAAATACGGCATGGTAAATACCAAACAAGCAGTCGACATAGTGATCTTAGATTCTTTGTAGCTATTCCATTGGACTCTTTCACCATTCCTATCATTTGTGATACCATTGGAATGATTTTTTCCAGTATTGTAAGACCTTATTTCCTACCTTCTATTCCAAAATTGTAGCTTTCTAGATGCCAAATGCTCTCCACTTCCCCTGCAGGATCAAGGCTCTTGGTTTAGTACTGTCTTTGAATAACTCTCAGAGGATTTGATAGGCACAGCTTCACAGCGTTGGACATGTCAGGGAAATATCAGAAGATAAGGCCTGTTCTGTGTTGAGTGGCACTGGTAAAGAACAAACCCAGCTGTACCTGTCGTCAAGTCGAGGACATATTTCTCCTTTTTAATGTCCTGTCAGCTTTGGAAGTTTGATGGGGTTCTCTGACTGTCGCTTTTCCTGTTGGTGCCAGATTACAGAGTTTATTTGAGTAGATTCCTCTTAACTATCAAGAAAACACAAGCAAAATGAGACCATGGGATACCCAAGAGGACCAAAACCTCAGTTTATCAAATCCTAGTAGCTATATGCTATGTTTTATGTCATTTCCTGTCATGAATAAATTGAACTAAATTCCGAGTCTTTCGTCTGCCCCATCAATGTATTTTCAGATGTGTCCAGGCCTCATTTTTGCCTGTAGAGAATGTGATCCCTGTGTGAGAAGTGAGCTGCTCACAGAGTCATAATTTTGCTTAATTGACAGTTTTTAACATGGCTCTTGATCACTTGTGTGTGTGCGTGCAGCTGACTTAATCAGAAGATAGTGCTGACCACAAGAGGAAGGGTTCAACAGTGCTGTAGGATTTATTTAATTACAAAACAAAGATTAGCCAACACAGCATATTTAAAGCTGCTTTTAGTAGGAATGTTGGCAGTGGATGAACTGATCTGATGTCATTTCTGGCATCCTGTAGCAGTGCCATACTTTCCACTGTATAGAAAGGTAACCTCCTATTCTTAGTTTTGATGGACATTGACAAAAAGTTTGGACTGGCTTCTGGTAGGTACTTAAATTAGTCCTTATTGTACAAAGAAGGAGGCTCTTTCAGGGCTTCACTGAAGGTAGGAGGGGGCAATATGACTGCAAAAGTTATCCTTTTAGAGTTATGCCATGCTCCAAGAACGGCTGTGATGTTGGAGGCCTTGAGAGTTTGATGCGGCAAGAGAAATACTCAGTTCTTCTTATGATCATGTGTGCTGGTTCTACAGCTACAGTAGAAGATCCACTCCTAGGAGAGAATGGGGAATGTTAAACTAAGATGTTAAGGAAGTCCTGCAGTGACCTAGAGAAGCCTTTCTTCTAATATACATAATTCTTTGTTCAGAGTTGGAGTAAAATTGCTGTGTGTATTTCTGGAATCATGTGACCTGTTAGAAGAGAGAGTATAATAATAGCCAGTTTATTTTAATACAGAACAAGAGGAGTGGTGCTTTCTTTGATGTCAGGCTTGTAACACATTGCTCTTTATAAAGGTACAAGAAATAAATACAAGGGTTGAAAGAACACCGATCTTTCAACTTTGATCTCCTTGCTTCCCAACTTATTTCTGTCTCAGTTACTATGAAGTCCACATTGTGGAGAGAATGTTACAGAGTTTCTCCTCTCAGCTGGAAGAAAAATGTCAAAGTTCAAGAAGGGAAAAGTAAAGAAAAAAGTCTGATTAAAGGAATTACATTTATCTTGAAAGTCTTTGCTCACTTGAAGCTACCTTTGTGATTGTCTGAAAAAGCAAAGTGAATGTGAAACACAACGGGGAGCTATTTTAATGAACCATCTCTAGCTCTTGGGGCCTCTAGCTAATATAATTTAGTTTTGATTTTTTTATTTATTTTGATTGTTGTTCTTTAAGTGGTTCTTTACAGGCTATTACAGGCTGAACTGTTACATAGTAATGGCCACAAGTAAGTAGAAGGAAATTAAAAATTATAAATGTTTTTCCACAGTAATTACTTGCTTCTCAAATATCTGTTTAAATAAAAGATACTTAAACATTGCTGAGGAGCAGAAAAATAGCCAGTTTCCTACTGAACGTCTGAAGGACTGCCAGCTTCTGCCAGGATCCTTTTTGCTAATTATTCCCTAGAGTGGCTTAGGCGTCTCTTTAACTTCAAGCATAGTCCGCGGCCCCACAAAAGTCGCGGGATTATTTATAAGCTTTGAGATAGGCGAGCACTTCAATTGTGTTGTTGAGTCAGTTGTTCAATCATACACTCTTGGGGGTGCAGCAGGTTTTTTTATTTGTATTTCGTATAGCTCTCACAATATCCTACCTGCAAAATTGCATCATTTGTCAGCAATTACAGTTGGGTTTTTTTCCTACATGTAAGTAAAAAGGGTTGGTTTTGCTGTAAGAATACATAGTGCAGTGTTTTTGACATTAGAGATCAATAGATTAGCCTTGTGCTGCCAGGAAATAAAATGCTGAGCCACCTCATCTTGGAATAATGCAATAGACGGATCCATTAATGCACACGCTGTTATTTTGTGTCTGAAAATAGTTGAGGACAGAGATATTTTTTTTCCATGACTAGTCTGAAATAAACATTGGAATTGATAAAGTAAGGCAAATATAGCCTTTGGTTGAATCATGCCTTTTGTCATTACCTGATAACTGTGCACTCCTGGTTACAGCAACCAAAGTAACAGTAATATTCCTTGTTTGGGGCAGAATAGCTAAAAATGGAATTTTCAGATCAGAGAAGATGTGCAGAATTAGTTATGTTTGCCTCATGTGGTAACATGATTCTCCAGGGGAAATGAGCACTTTTAGTGTTAAATAAGGGCTGCAATCTATTGGAAAATCATTAAGAAATATTGGTAATGAAGTTGGAAGGTAATTAAGATCAAGGAGGAGCGCTCAGCGATGCTTTACATGACCTCTTTTTTTGATGCTAACCAGTTACTCCCTAGCGTTATTATCTGTGGTACTTCTATAGTTCCCATTATCATAGACTCTGAAAACTTCAGTCTTTAATGTACCTATTGTTGCAAATCCCTTGTGAGGGGGGAAGGTGATACGGGGAAATGCAATGAAAGAGATTAAGGGAATGGCTGACGAACAGCAAATCTGTGGGAGAGCGGAGGCTGCACGTTTCTCAAATCCCAGGTTAGCATTCCAGCCCTTTAGTCTTACTTTCTTACTGTTAATCTCACTATTTATTAATAATTTGAATAATTGATTATGGAAGCAGATATTTTGGTAGCTGTGATGGCATTAAATGCTAAAAGTGGATTTCAGCAAATAGTTTTGCTGCTTATTTAAATGGAGTAGAATAGGATCTCCACTGGCTGTTCTGGATATGGCAGTAATTCATCTGGATGTTGGTCACATTCTTCACTAGTACTTGTCTTAGTGTAGCATCGTACCTGAGGCCTTTGGTCATTAGCAGGAAAATAAATTGGCATTGGAGGTGCAGTGCCACAGAAATTGCGCTTCATTTCTGGGTAGTGGCAGTAGCCAGCCATGAACGGCACACAGTGGTAAACGGAATGGAAACCTCGGTGAAAAAATGCCTTTAGACATAGGTGTTAGAAAGCATGGACACGTCAAGATTCATTAAATGTAATTTTGGGGGGTTTTTGTTTTGTTAAAGGACAGCTATAGCCAGAATTGATTGCAGAACTCATTTTGGGTGAAGGTCAAATGATGGAATGATGAAGCCACTTAGTTTGGTTCCCTTGGCAGATTGAGGTCCCATTCTGAATATATGAATTTTCAGCTTTCTGCTTCCAAAGGCACCGCCCATTTTGTATCACGGGTTGGGGTTTTATTTGTCTGTCTCTGCTTTAGCTTTAAATCTGGTAGAAGAAATAATTTTTAAAATGAAACTGGATAACCTTCACAGATACCAGTGTCCTGCAAAAGGTAGAAACATCATTTGAGAAATCTTTTGGTAGATTTAAAAAATGTTTCAATTGGTGAGTTTGGGAATTACAAGGAAAGTGAAAGTTGGGTGTTTTTTTTAAGTTTCACAGAACGGTAACGTAGAAAGAGTAAGTATTTCATTTTATGATAGTGAATTTGAAGTTCTACAGATAGTTTTGCTTCTTGCTTTTAGATAAGTTTAATAGATGCTTTTTAAAAACATTTTATGTTTATCTATTTGCAGTATTCTTAGTGGAAGTGGATTATCCAAAACAGAAACTATGTAGTTATGAATTTGATTTAAACCATTCTTTCATTTCCAGCAGATGTGTGTCTGATCCCTTACAGTGGCCTGTACCTGATGCTTGAAAGGAATGTTTTAAGGCTTCCAGAGGTAGTAGACAGGACTTTGCTAACTGATGTTACTGGGTTTTTTCCCCCTAACATCATTTAATTACTTTATTTGGTGATTGATTTTTCTGTGTACTATTTCAGCCCAGGTTATAACTGCACATGATGGTAAATGGCTGGCATTGCTCTCTCTTTTGTCCAAGAAAAAGATGATGAGATGTAATCTCAAGCATATTGTTTAGATATTTTTGTTTGTTTAATCTTAGTGTGCACTGCTTCACTGAGGGATAAACTTGGTGGATGCCGGGGTTTGGGGAAGTGAGTCAGATTCAATTTCTGAATGTACAGCAAAGGGAAAAGCATTCCCAAGAGCTTGTTATGCTGCCTGTCCAGCTCTATAATGCACCGCAAAGCTGGTCTTTTGTTATCAAAGGCTCATGTGCCATGAAAGTTATCATACATAGTTGATAACAGGAAGCTGAGCACAATGCTTTAATTCAGCTGAAAGATTTTGCAAATGTCATCAGTTGGGAAAGGAAATTGTCACCATGTGGTCTTCGTTAAGTCTCAGATAGAAAAGTAGCAGTGTTTTCTCTTGTGTTTATTCTTGGCTGCAAATTGTAACAGAAGAATAAAGGGCAAAGTGATGTTTCATGTATGTTTTGGAATGAACACTGAGAAAAAATCAATACATAATATAACATTTGCTTTCTTATTTCTGAATTAATTTAACAAAATAGTTTATGCATGCAAATCTTGCCGTTAATGTATAAAACTGAGATCCAATTTGCAGTGTGCCACCTCGGGAGATCCCCAGGTGAGTTTTCAAGGAGTTTGATGCAGTGTAAGATGATACAAATGAAGCTTCGTCCTATTCAGACTTGAGTGTGCTACTGTCCTTTCATACAGACATTCACAGGCGTCATGGACTTGACAGACGTTGTAACAGTTCTTCAGTACTGTGTTTTGCAAAAATGGGTGTTTTGGATGGAGTTTGGCTCATGATTAGTTAAATGTCAGGTATAACAGCAGTGAAGAAAAATCTTCACTTGGCAGCTTCATAACAAGCCTGTATGGGAGATTCATGCTTAATTGGGTTGCTCAGCTGAGTCATAACACAAATCATTTTACCTTTGATACCACTTTAACCTGAGCTAGCCCTTTTCAGTAAGCCACTTTTTTTGCCAGTATGGAGATGCGCTGTGGCTTTGTGGTCTCTCTGTTCCTCCTGCCATAGGCAGAAGTAGAGCTTACCTTGCAGAGCCTTGTATGGGTTGAAACCAGTAAACTGACTTGGTGGAGACCTGTGGACTGTAAAATTCACATCTGTGTGGATCCTTCGTGGCCTTTAGCACAAGAAAAGATACCCATGTCTCTGAGTTCTTTTTAAAATCTCATAGGCTTTTATAGACAATAAATTGTTGAAGTAATATTAAATATTAGTAACTAGGCTTTTCAATCTGTCGTGAGTAAAATTTGCATGTAGATGTACTAGCACAGGTCTCTAAAGTGTTTACTTAGTAGTAACAATGCTTAATATGGACATCAGCAGTCATTATACAATCTCTACTAAATATTTTTTCATGAGTGGGTGTGATCTTAGTGGGGAAGCAGCAAGCGTTAAGTGAATGGAGCAAACACAGGTGTGGCGGACAAGGAGAATATTTCCGTATGAGGAACACCTGCTGTTCACTGGTAATGGTCACCTGAGTCGAGGGAGTACAGCCAAAGCCATTCTGCAAGTATTTAGCTAAGTAGGTGTCATTGATTGCGTGATCTGTAGTGGATTTTCTTATGTTCTTTCTCCCCCAGTTAGTGTGATAGTGCCCTGCCTTTGTCTCAGAAGAGCAGAGACAGGTATGTGTGGCCACTGCAGTTGGCCAGGAGCAGGACTGCTGAGTCAGTTCTCGTGTACTTTCTTCTCAGCCAAGATAACAAGAAGATTAGATGGACTTTATGCTCCAGTAAGCGAGCTGAGAAAATACCCTCTTCCTGTTGCTCCTGGCTGTGGTGCCTTAGTTCTTCTGAAATACATTGTGCTGGAAAGTACCAGAAAATACGATGATGTTAGTACCTGGGCTCTTTTTTTGTTTTCAGTCCCCAGAAGATACATAGCATTGAAAAGCAGTGCATGGTAACGTACGATGAACTAGTGGTGCTTTTACAGCAGTGGACATGGCTGTTTGCTGGAGTATATTCTAAAATATTTCAGTAGTGGTGGTAATTCTGTTTCTGGGTTTGAGCTGGCTGAATATTTTAAATCTATCACTGATCGGTGCGTAATCCCAATAGTATTTCCCCTTATGCAGCAAGAGAATGGGTTTTGTTGCAATTTCAAAATATTTTCTGTGAATTATTGGATTATCATAAGATGAGGTGCTTTTTAAGGACTAAAACACGATTACTTCAAAAGCCACAAAGTAGCTTTGCAGTACCCGTTTTTAAAGCTCAGCAAATTTTATGTAGTACCTGAATTATTAATGGAGATAAATTGGAAGAGGAAGCTCTGTTGTCTTATCAGTCTCAAGCAAGCAGTAGTTGGTTGACTTTGCAGAGGAAGGCAGCTCCTTCTGAAGCAATGAGTGAACAGGTCCTGGGTGAGGAACCCTACAGCGGGAACGGCTTGTGTCAGTATGCCCAGAAGATGACCGCCTGTTTTGGACGTTTAGGTAAAGAAATTAAAGATGTGTATGTGGATCTTTTGGTCTCCGTTATGTGGATGAAGTGTTTCCTCACGTTTACAGTAAAGAGCTGTGTGTTTTGTACATCAGCCTGCAGTCTTGAGTAAGTAAATTGTGTGTGTCAAAAGTGAAAAAGCTGCACAGATGGGGTAATTTTACCACAAGTAGAAAGTTTTTTTTCTTTTGTGTGTGTTTGAACTTAAATATTAGAATGATTTTTTTTTTGCTCTCTCTTACTGTGTTAGTTATTTTATTGCTTGGATATCTATATTTCTTGGTATAAATAGACATAGTGCTTGTTCATTTTTCATTTATATGAAGGCCTTTTTTTTTTTTTCCTTCTTACTCTCAATATCTGTGAGAATTCTTACATGGGAAAAGAAGATAATCCTGTTGCCTTGGACAGATGCATGAAACATTATTTGGGGCTGTCTACCTGTGCAATAAATGTGTTACTCTCTGAAGTGCTATGGGGGAAAAAGAAGATTTCCTTTTGATCTGTCTTGTTTCCTGTGTTTTTATTTTGATTTTTCTTTGCAGCTAGGTTTTGCTGAACTAGTATGACTGACTTCAATTTCCTCATTTTTTGGTTGGGGTTTTTGTTGCTTTCAATACAAGAATAAAGTCACACTGAAATGCATTTGCAGGAAGTTTAATTCTGATGGCAGAAGCAATTAAAGACAGCATTAGTGCACTACACATTTCTGCCTTTTATTTAGCTGAAGGGCCAGTTTAATCCTCAGTGTTGCTCAGGAGGATGGAGTGATATTTCTTCTACTATGATTTTAGCCCTTGGTGTCTGATTTTTGCTATTATTCAGTGCCTACTATTCTGTTGGGCAATTTATTTGTGGATTGCAGTCAAATCTTTTTATTACTTCTAGTCGCATTAGTACAGAAGCCTCTGTTCCTGGTTGTATATGACAGTTATATGTATTTTTAGCATCCGGGAAGCCAATTGGTTTGGTGAATTCGGAGGGGATGGAATAGGAAATGGTCTTAAGATGGCTGAAAATATTTATAAATAAAATATTTATAAAGCTGGTAATGAGATAAAATATTTAAAGTAGCTAATCTGCCTAATTCCTGTCTCGTATCCAGTCCCTTGTGGAAACTGTCAGTCTGGAAAGTGCCTATACCTTAGACTGTGCCCCGTGAAGGCTCGACCCCCCCAGCACTGAACACTTGGATTAGTCACAGCTTTGAATTGGCAGTGATTTAAAAATATTTTGCTACTTGGCAGATAATGAGGAAATTTCCTCAACACTGCTTCTGGGTTGGGCGCCCTGGATTCCTGAGAATGTTTCAAGAAACATAAGGACAGGGTTGTATGCTTGTGTTTTCTGCCTTTTTCTTTTCTCTTCAGCAAGAATATTAGAAATCGATCTTTTCCACTTAATTCAGTGCTTGACTTTAGTGGTAGGAGATTGCCGCTATCTTTTTGATTCTGGCTGAGGCTAAATCCCAGTGCTTGGTAACAGAGTGTTGTACAAGGCTGTCTCAGGCTTTGTCCTTTACCTTGGACACAAGGATCTGGCCCTCAGATCAACTGCTCCAAACAGCTCTTCGTCGGACTCGGGAAGCTACTGTGATGCTTCCTGGTCTTGTTTTGCTCACTTCTACTTCTTGTCCTCTTAGATTAATTAACAGGATGGAGGCTCTTAAAGATATACCTTGTACTTAAAAAAACACTAACAAAAAATTATGTTGCTCCGTGTTACCAGCAGCAGCTAATATGTGGTCCTTGAGACTGTAGTTATCAGACAATGACAGCAATAGCCAGGGCTGGAAAGGGGCATCGTTAGAGTAGTCTCTCTCAAAGGAAGGAGGACCTTATTTTTAATTAAGCAGGATCCTTCTACAGTGACACGTCAGGGTCACAAAATGCCAGTCTAAACTGAGCTGTTCCCACGGCCCCCCACCAACCCCGTGCATCTTAGTGGCGGAAGGCGGCTGGATTGCACTTCGCTCCTTGAAATGACATCGCACCCTTCTACAGGGGTCGCGGGCTGACCGCTTCTGTAGCGGGGATGCTGTGGAAAAAGGGCGCTGGTCTCTGCTGCCTCCCACGCTAACGCTGGAGTTGCTCTGCCTGCAGAAGTCATGCCTGCCAAGTGCAGGAACAGATCCCTGCATGGGTGAAAGTGGGTTCAGCCTCTCCTGCCCTTGCTCTGCCCTTTCTCCTGTGTCGTTTGGTTGCCGCTCTCCTGGGCAAACTGCAGGTTAAAGGAATCGATAGAGGCTTTATACAGCTCACGTGGTGTTTGGTCCTGTGGGAGAAGACTGCAGTTTCTTCTGATTCCTGCTACGCAACAGCTCGTGCTGGTTTAGTTCTCATTGCGGTGGCGGGTGTAACGACTGTCTAGGTGAATGTAGCCGGAAGGCTGGAATCGGTGTGGCTTCAACAGAGAACTGGGAGTCACTCTTAGACCCGTGCATTCAAACTGCAATGAAGGACAACCTTTTCTTCTAGGATTTAGGCAGCCGAGCTGTAGCAAACGTTGCAACAGTTTAAAAAGTTAGGGCAGAGCTCACCTTTCTGCTTTCTGAGGATTAACTTCTGCGGCGGAGTTAATGTCAGGGCAGCGTGTGCGTGTGCCTCACCCACCTCAAAGGGCAAAGTCCTCCTTGAGGTGTTGGTGAGGATGGATAGTTGGCACTGCTGTTGTCAGATGTCAACATCCGTCACTGATTATCCAGCAACAAATGATACCTTTATACTAAGCTGAGAGAGGCCTGTGTTAGAGCGCATCCAGCCATCTCCTGTGAGTTGTCCCTCTGCTGTAAGCACAGAGTGGTGATCCACCCTCAGCTGAAGTGGTAGAAGCTTCTGGAGTTTCAGAACCGTCTTTTCCACTGACTGGCTGTGGTGTGCAGGTCAGTAGGTTGTGAAATCTGGGAGAGATGATTGAAAAATTGCTGCAAAGCTTCATTTCCTAGGGGGAATACTTAAACCACAGCATTTGCTGAGATTTCTGGTCTGATAGAAGATACTCCGAGGCAGAACTCGAAGTGCTGGATTTATTGAGCCAGCTCTTCCTCAAATATACATTAGCATCACCCTATTAAAATTAGTACAGTGGTGCAGATTTATTCTGGCTTTGTCCCACTGTGTCCGTGATTGATTGTAAAAGCCAGGAGAATGGCTGATTAAGGGGAACTGTGATTTGGGGCTTGTTTTGAAGAGAACACAGAAGTTGTACTACCTGAAAAATAAAAAGCACTTGACCTTATAGGAGGTGTGTAATAATAGGTGATCCAAGTCTGGATTTGTGAGATGATATTTTCTCTTTAGAATAGTAAATAAAGCAGTCTTCTCTTCAAAGCCTGTCCCCATCTGTAGATAGTACTTAAACTCTGGGTTTTGAGGGAAGAATTAAACGACAGTTTCTCACTGTGCTCAGTAAGCCTAGTGGCGGGGGGTTTTTCACCTTCTAATTTAGCAAAAGTCTTACTGGAAGCAGTGCAGTTACTACACCAGGTCATTTTGCAGCTATAGCTAACTTCTCTGTGTTAAGGGGTGCTGAAAGCCTGGGCCAAACACTGTCTCCGCAGTTGTCTCTGGAAGTTTGGCTGAGTAAAGAATCTGAAGTTGTCTCTGAGCAGGTCCTGGTCTGGGGTCTACCTCTAAATTTCTCTTACAGATCATGAATGCTGTTTTAGGTTGGGTTTTTTCTTTTTTTT
>VYXH01000326.1:1084121-1227396 GCA_013397275.1 Burhinus bistriatus
TTTTTTTGTCCTTCGCTTTGGAATTTCCTGTGAATTTCCAGTGCCCCGTTGATGATTAACTCTGCCTTTACCCAGGGAGAAATATTCATTGGATGATTAGATTAGCAAGGCACTGGAATTGGATTAATGTAAATACTTCTTGCAAGTGAAGCAGGAAGGGTTGGCACAGTATCTGCAAAGCTTCTCCTGTCAGCTAGGCAGGAAAGCGGAGAGGAAGAGCACAAGCGAACCAATCCTTAACAGTTAGGGGAAAGCTTAAGTGCTTTTGTTTGGAATAGGCAGTGAAAGCTGCAGAAAGGATTTCTCCAAAGGAATCTGCTTATGAATTAGTGCTGACCAGCCTTTGTACGTTCCTCAAAAAGGATGACCAACGTGCTCTACCTTTACTATAACTTTTGGCAGTAGCACACATACAAACCTGGCGTGGAACAGGGGCAGGGTAGATTAAATGCACAGACGTGCATTTGTAGTTTATGATGATGATTCTTCCGTAATAAGATTTTTGACACAGCAAGGTTTTTTGATTGTAAACTAATCCTCTTATGTACCTCAGTTACGTTCTTTCTCTTGTCCTGAATATTAATCTGATTTTCAGATACTCTTTATGGTTTTACTTCTGATTTTTGTATTCCCAGGGATGAGTTGCAACTGATTACAATAGTTTTAGATGGCAGTCACCTGATCAAGCATACTGCCATAATCTCTTGAAGATAATCACTAAAAATATATCTTCCTTAATCTCCTTTGCTGGATAAGAGAAAAAGAGAAGGATTGGTAAGGGCAGTGTGCTGTGCGTAGACTGACTACATGCACTACAGCTAGCTTCTTCTGAATAGAAATGCTGTCTTTCCCCATCTTAAACAGCTTTGGGAAGCTGTGTGGATCAAGTAAAACTGAAGAATTGGTGCTGGAAAAGGTGAAATTCCGAAATTCAGTCAAAAGGATGTCAATTATTGAGGATGGGGATATTGCAGAGGTCTTGTATCTCATTCCGAAGCAGAGCTTGCTGAAGCAACTGCCCTACTTGAATCCAGATGACTACTACTTATGCGAGCAGTTATTTGACACCCCTGAGGATCTGGGTAAGTGAGGATGGGCATCAGATCTTGATTTTTGGTTGGTGAATAGCCTAAATTGCTTTACAGTTAGCTTTTTTTTTTTGTGTAGCAGCAAGATCCTTTATGACAGCAAGTGTGCTCAGCTGTGGAGAAATATTTTATCACTGACAGAGAAGAGGGAAAGAAGAATAAAAAGCCAAATTAGAATCTGAATAGTCAAAAGTATTTGATGGATATAGGTGCAGCTCTCTCTATGTGGCCATCCTGGGACAAAGGGGGCCTTAAACTGCAGAAGTACTCAAGCTAGAAAAATACCTTTTGAAAGCACAACATTCTGTGGTGGTGTGTTGCAGTGCTTTCCTATGGGTTTTATTAAACTATATTCCCTTTTTCTTTTTTTTTTTTTTCTTTTTAAGCCTATTGCCAAGTAGTTTCATTTGAAGCTGCCTCATTTTTTAATTGGAGGAGGTGATTAAAAGTCTTTCTGTGCTCACCTTCTTTTTGTCACTTGTGAGTTTATTAGAATTCTGTTGTATCTTTTATCCAGGTACCTCCTTTTCCAGGATAAGCAGTAATAATTTATTTAGATGCTCTTTGTGCAGGAGCCAGTCCATGCCTTTGATTATCCTTTTTACCTTTATTTTTCTAATTCTACTATAACCCTTGAAAAATTGGGGAATAGAACTTTACTCAACTTGTAGTATAACGTAGGTACCTGTATAGAGTCATAACAATGCTCTTTTTGTTCCTCCCAGTAGTTCCTAAAATTTCGTTTGTGTTTTTAATTAATATTGAACACTGGTTTATTCCTTCATGGAGCTATCGGTGGTGAGATGACTTATATCTGGAATTAATCAGTTTAAATGATTTGTTACAATCTGTTAAAAATTTAAATTTAAAAAAAGTTTTCTGGAAACTCCAATCTATGAAATTGGCTATAAATGTTAAACTGAAGCTTTCAGATAGATTTCAAAGATATTCTCTTCCAGGACTTGCTTTATGGACCTCAGTTTTGATAACCTGAACTGTTTACGTGCTGGAATTTTGCCTGTACTTAGCAGGTTAGGAAAGCTACTACATACTTGTCACTCTGCTCAGCTCCTCAAAATGTTAATACTGAGTGATTGTATATGGTAGGCAAGTATTTTTCAAAGATCTACTTCCAAGTTTGTCATGTGGACAGTGCCAGATAACACTTTTTCTTCTGCGCAAATAGCTTTTTGTGAGTCACTCTGTACCCAATGAACTTCACACTGTAAGAGTAACACTGGCCAGAACCCATATACTGTTTCAGAGAGTTACTGCTTCTGAGTAATCAGTTATTTCAAAAGTAAAATTTTAATCAAGGTGATGCTAAAACATGAACCAACTATATAATATGGCTGTGAACCAGAAAAAGCAGCTATCATTGTGCCCTGCCAGCCCCCCGGCAGTGTTTCTCATTGGTATTCTGGAGAAAACTCCTACAGACAATTTAAGCATTTTTATAAATCACAATTTAGGATAAAAAATTAATTGAACGAACAGTGACCAGCTATGTGATCAATCCAGGCAGGAGTCCAAAGAAATTCTTTGCCATTGGAGCAGCCTGGGAGCCACCTTTTTGCACAGGTGCAATTTTCCTCTGCTTTTTGTGGGGCTTAAATCGATCTAGAAATACGCAATTTTGCAGTTCTTCCCTCGTTTGTAAGCAATCACAGAGATCATGGGACAGGTTCTGATTAGCATTATGCTGCAATAGATAATGTAAATAAATAACTACTGGGGCTTTTTTCCTTTCATCCTACAATTTGGGTGCTACTATTCAATAGGATGGGTATTGTGGTCCTGCTTTCCAGTGCCATGAGTAATGCTAGCAGAAAGGACACAAGGCGTCTGGTGTCTCAGCTTTACTTAAATTACAATAATTGGAATCAGAATCTCACCTACTTAGAACAAAAATAGTGGAATGGTTATCGCAAACGGCCTGGTTGTAAAAGCTGTATGTGACTTTAAGATGCAAAACGCATGAGTCTGTCTCTTAGGCCATGTGCCTGCTTGGGGATTACGGTGCCTCAGGTACTGCAAGATTTAGCAGCTTATATACCCTGCTGAAAGGGAGTTTGCTGCCTGTATTTGGCTTTACAAACAGAGATTAGAAATTACCCTCTTCAAGGCATTTGGAGACTCACTAAATATTTTCCTTGCTGCTCATAAGTGGAATTATAACCATCAGGAAAGGTCCATATTTTAGGTTTTTGGAAGGTTAGGAATTATCAACAAGTGCAGAGCTATTTAGTATTCAGGAAGTGAGTCTTTAGAATATCCCCAATTTAACGCATGACTTGCTTTTACTTAGCACTTGTATCATGAAATTCCATCCTCTTCATAAGGGGAATGTTGGAGGTTAAACTTGTCTTATCAGGCTAAACAGTGGCATGATACTGCCAGTTTAAAGTACTCTAAAAATTGAAGAAAACTTTTTTTTTTAAAAAAAAAAAAGAGTTCAAAAGAGGCTTTGAATTGCTGAAAGGACCTTCATTCTGCATTTCCTTGAGTTCATTTGGCCAAAGACTGATGAGCCACCTTCCCTCCCGTTTGTAGGGGAGGCGGTAAGGGACTGCTTCCCACAAGAGGGTTTGCTGCAGGAAATCTCTCTTAGCCTAGAAGGCCTGCTTCAGCAGGTGGCTTTGATTCTCCAGGCCAGACTCCAATACAAAGGATTATGTGGAAAAACGTCTGATATTCCAGACTAGCAAAAGTTGAAAGTTGGTTGCAAAAGAGCAGTGGGATTTTAAAGAGAACGTTGGCTTGGAACTGTGCAATGTTGCTTCTTGTGTGAGACACGGTCATCCGTCGCTTATACAGATGACACCTTATGCACCCCTCCAAAGTGATTACTCTTTAGATGTGACAGTGGTGTACACCTGAGGGAAAGGAGATATATACCATATTATCTAACTGACCTCCTGTATGAGTTTAGTAACGGTTTATGTAACAGTCTTAATTTAAAGCAGCGCTTGTGAGAATGGCCGCTTGAGCTGGAGCAGTTGGATGTGAAGGAAGCCAGAAGGAACCTGAGAGGATGAGAAAGACATGAGGGGAATCCAGAGAGCATGGAAACAGCTCAGTGATGAGCCAGGGAGCAGACTGGACTGGTGCAGAAAAATTTATGAAGCACTGAGAGCCTATTTACCCTTCACTGGGTTAAAAACTGGCTGGATGGCCCAGCCCAAGGAGTGGTGGTGAATGGAGTTAAATCCAACTGGTGGCTGGTCACAAGTGGTGCTCCCCAGGGCTCAGTATTGTGGACGGTTCTGTTTAATATCTTTATCAATGATGTAGATGAGGGGATCGAGTGCACCCTCAGTAAGTTTGCAGATGACACCAAGTTGGGTGGGAGTGTTGATCTGCTTGAGGGTAGGAAGGCCCTACAGAGGCATCTGGGCAGGCTGGATCAATGGTTGGAGTTGATGATCTTAAAGGTCTCTTCCAACCCAAATGATTCTATGATTCTGTTGCTCTCTACAGCTTCCCAAGGAGGGGAAGTGGAGAGGAAGGTGGTGATCTCTTCTTCCTGGTATCTAGTGATGGAGTGTAGGAATGGTTCAAAGCTGCATTGGAGAGGTTTAGACTGGACATTAAGAAGCATTTCTGTACCAAGAGGGTGGTCAAACACTGGAACAGGCTTCCTAGGGAGGTGGTCGATGGCCCAAGACTGTCAGTATTCAAGAGGCATTTGGACAATACCCTTAATAACATGCTTTAACGTGGTCAGCCCTGAATTGCTCAGGCAGTTGGACTGGATGATCACTGCAGGTCCCTTCTAACTGAAGTAGTCAGTTCTATTTTATGAGAAGTGGGGGTCTGGGGAAAAGAAGGTCTGATTTTTCTGTGTGTATGTTTGCAGGGAGGAGGAATTCAAGAGATCAACACGATGATGTGAGGGAAGACACAGAGATAGGGTGTTCTTGAGAGGAATGGGCTTTACAGATTTGAAATAAAAGGTCCAATTATAAAATACTAGCTGCAGCATAAGCATTTCAATCTTTGCCCGCTATTTTACATCTAAGTGCCCACACATCAGCTTGCTTGCATCAGTAGGGTTTTCTTGCTGTGTTACAACAAGAAAGCTAGAGCCCCCAGCTAGGGAAACAAACAGGCACTGGTTTGTGCCCCATTGCCGTTTTCCATTCTTAGTACCAAGGAATGCCCAAGATCACCCTGGAGACTGCAGTTTCTTTAACACCAGTCCCTGTTGTTACCTGGAAAGGAAGAAGGAAGGCACAGATGGAAAAAAAAATTGCTATTTTAATCTTTGGTCTTACCTGCTAATGGTGCTCATAGTAGCTCCCCACAGAACGTGTATTGAATGTAATCTACAGCTGTTGGATTTTAATGGTACTGTATGAACTTGTCAGGTGTCCAAAGTTAAGCAATCTTGAAGTGTTGATATGAGAGAGAAAAATCCACGTTCTGTTGGCCTTGTAGTAGGTGATACTCTTTCAATGCGGAGAGGTGCTGAACAGACTAGACTGTTTGTGGACTTCAAATAAGGTGGTGGTTCTTTTTGATGGCTTTTCAAATGTATTCCTTCCAGTGAGCGATCTCTTCTGGCCTCAGTCCCTATAATTTATTTATTTTTTTATAATCCTGACTTAGATGATTATATGATTGAATAGGGAGCATACTTTTAAAGTTTGTGGTAATCCAGGTTTAGAAGCATTGTATCGTTCTTCTGCAAGGCAATGTTTGAATTCAGAATAGTCCAGATAAGTCAGCTAGGTGGTTTGAAATCATGCAGTTGAATTTCAGTGAATAAAAGTGTAAAGTGTTGGACTTGCAGAGATAACGAATGGAAAATAGCTAACACTACTCCAGAAAAGCCTATGGAGGATAATGATAATTATCACAATGTAAATATAGATGAACTGTTGGAAAAAAAACCCATTCTTTTTCTGGGATGTGTTAGCAGGAGATATGTACAACAAGTGAGATAATTTTTCTCCTTCCTCTTACTGAAGAGGCCTCTGCTGCATACTGCCTCTAGATTTGGACATTGCATTTTGAGAAAGATACTGACAAATTGGAGGGAAACTAGTCGAAGGCAGCATTAGGAAAAAACCTTATGAGAAAAAATGAATAGAATTAGGTTTGCTCAGTCTAGAAGGGTGAAGATAAGTGAGGGATTTAGTCAATCTTCAGATGAACAAGGAGCTGTCAAACAGAGATGTATTCTGTGTTGTCCTGAGAAGCACAGAAAGAGATTAGGTGCATTTGCAGCAGGGAAGATCCAGTTTGTATAATGGGAACTAGCTTTCTACCTACAGAGGCAGAGAAGTGGAGGAACAGTTTGCCTAAGCATGTTGTGCGAACTTCTTGGAGTGTTTTCCGAATGCCACAAATGATCTAGGTACCTGAGCCTACCCAGCACGAGAGTATGCGGTCTGTTGAGTCTTTTAGAGTCTGTTTTGGTGGTTACAGATCACTGCCAGCTAAGGACCTGGTTGAGTGCACTGATATTTGCTTATTTTTTTATTTTTGTCTTTAAGAAGCACGTGGTCTAGTGTCTTCAGATTTTGGCAAACTGCATTTCTCCCTCCTTGAAGTCCCATTTTTTCTGGGGAGAGCTTTGCAGTGTTACAGTAGAGATTTCTAGGCTTATTGCGCTGTGTGCTTTATGAACCAAGCACATCATCGAGTTTAGGTTTTCACCCCGGGAGCAGCCTCTCTCTTTCAAGTGCTTTTCAACACCTCTGGAAATTGCCTGCAAACCTGCTGTGATACTAGCACATAGCTGAGGTTCAGCATCAAGGGTCACATGTCCCTGATAAAGATCAGCTAAGCGCAGGTAAGCCTCTGTCTTCTGGTCTTCTGCATTCAGAGCCATTCTAACAATGACCATCACAGAGTGAAAAATCTTCCTTTTATGCTTGCTTGCACAACGCTTTGGTATTACCAAAGACTTGTTCACAAACAGGGCTCACAGGTGATAGTTCTCGCTCTCCGTTGTTCTCTCTCTCTTGCTGATATTGGAGAAACTGCTTTCTTCTCTGCGCTTTACTACAGTAGCTGTGCTGATGTGGTTTTGGTCCTGCCATGATAGCACGTGTTGAAGATGAAATTGCTTATTTCATCGGCTTTATGAGGATGGGGTGGTTTTCAGCTGCTCACCTATTAGATCTTAAACACAAGCAGGTGTTTCTGCTTGTCTTACTCCAAGATTCACAGGGTGGGTAAAGTTGACCTGATGCAGTTCCTTCAGCTTTATTACACTACAGATAAATCAGCTTGTGAAAAATGCTGAGTAGTGGTTTCATGTTTGAGTAAGAAGTATAGCTGAAATTCCCTGTCTGTGTTAGGCCCTAAAAATCTTTGCTTCTGTAAATAAGCACAATTAGCTTGATTTTTTCCAAATTAAATTTAAAAAGCAAAAGTATTTAATTACGACAGGTTCTTCGTTCTCTACCCATTTGCAGTATCTCTACTCCAATTCAATCACTGCCATATTTTTACCTAAAACATTTGAACATTTACTGTCTTCTTAACCCGTGGCTTACTGTTTCAGCTTTCCGTTGGCTGGGGGACAAGTTGTTGCCAGTGTTTGAGATCAGTCCAAGCTAATTTGCTTAGTAGTACATCAGTGGTTTAGCAGTAATCTGTATTAATGATAGCATGGTTTGGAGCAACTGAATGCACCTCTGTAGGGCTCGCTGCTCCCTCTCCACCTAAATTCTTTCATATGTTATCTAATAAACAAGAATAAAATTGCAGCTCCTACTGTTACGAGATGCTAGCAAGAAAGATGAGCTAAATCAGCTTTAAGTAGAAAGAAATAACGAAAATCATAGAATGGTTAGAGTTGGAAGGGACCTTAAAGATCACCTAGTTCCAACCCCCCCTGCCATGGGCAGGGACACCTCCCACTAGACCAGGTTGCTCAAAGCCTCATCCAACCTGGCCTTGAACACCTCCAGGGATGGGGCCTCCACACCTTCCCTGGGCAACCTGTTCCAGTGCCTCGCCACCCTCAGAGTAAAGGATTTCTTCCTCTTATCTAATATAAATCTCCCCTCTTCCAGTTTAAAACTGTTACCCCTTTTCCTGTCACTGCACTCCCTGATAAAGAGTCCCTCCCCATCTTTGCTGTAGGCCGCCTTTAGGTACTGGGAGGGGCTATAAGGTCTCACCAGAGCTTTCTCTTCTCCAGGCTGAACAACCCCAACTCTCTCAGCCTGCCCTCATAGCAGAGGTGCTCCAGCCCTCTGATCATCTTCATGGCCCTCCTCTGTGGTTTCGTGGTTTCCTCTGTGGCTGTATACATAGGCGATAGCAGTAGTGTGAAGATTGTGAAGAGGAATCGGAGCAAAGATCTCACTTGTTCTGTAACTCCGTGATACTGAGGAGTGCAGGCAGGGCTAACTGGGAAGAGCATATTGTGGCTACACATCCCCCACTCTTGTTTACAGGGAGTCCTGCTTTTGTTCTGTATCTGATTGAAACTTCCGCTCCTGTGACCGTCATTTGCAGTTGTGTAACCTTGGTATTTTAATCAAACAACCGAGAGAGAAATGTATTCCCCTTCCTGGGCAGGGCTGAAGCAGGACCGCAGGTGTGGCTTGCCCTCCACCCCTTCAAGGGGCGAGAGAGTGGCCCCTTGTCCCACGGTCTGTGGGTGTGCAGAGCCACCACAGCCTCCTGCAGGCAGGACAGATACAGGTAAATCTGAAATGGAAGCTGGTTTCAAGCTGAAGAAGTTCTAGCCTTTCTGCCAGTGAGTAAAATACTGGTGGCGCTGGGATGGGGAAAAGAGAAGTAGAGATTGCTATTTGTTGACCTCTGAAAGCCATTCCTTGGGCCTGCTCTGCTTATCCAAAAGGTGAAATAGTGGGAAAACTTCAGAGCAGAGAGAAGGGCATAGGAAATGCTGTCCTCGCTCACCCCAACGTTTACTTTGGGGCATGGAGGAGAGTAGAAGAGGAGAAGCTTGGTCCATGGCCTTTTCCCTTGCTTCCCCCACTCCTATACATCCCGCACGTACTGGTTGGGGAGAGGACGAATACTAATTGCTGTTGGCTCCTTCTCCTCCTTTACGCCTGAGAGGTGGGGATATCACTAAGTAGACTTGTACACAGGGACCTTAAAAGTGGCTTTTGGTTTGAGAGAAGGATAGATGTTTGGTAGACCTCGGGGGGGGTGGGGGGGAGTTCAGTAAAAGGGCAAATAGTTCATGGGAGGAGAAGGAAAGAAAGGGAATTGGGAATGTTCTTCACCCAGGTGATGCAGACAAGGTGAAGCTGAGAGGGAAAGAAGACAATGTTAGAATGGGAGACTGATTGCAGTTTTTGCATTAACCTGCTTTTGATTTTTCAGCTATTTTCCTTTATGGTGGGAGACAGGAACACTGTGGCATCAGGGAATGTTTATCACTGGTTTGTTACCACGTGAATTGGACAGTGGAGCTGTCTGTGCAGTTTTCAATGTAAAACATAGAAGCATTAAACTGTAAAATGCAATAATATAAATGCAATTAGCTTATCAGTATGCATCAATACTTGGAAGAATCAATATTGCTTGTTTATTTTTTACATTGGCAAACTCTCCTTTAAAATATGTGACTCTCCTTTGGAGCAGAGCAATAAGCCATCCGGTTTGGCGTAAACTAACTGTGAGCAAACCTTACAGAGCAGCAGCAGCAAAATAGCTTTTGTAGTTACCTTTTAAAAATTCCAGTGGGTGCAGATGTTGGAATCAGTTATGCCTACTCTGTTTTGAATATCAACTTGTTGTATGTCTGCTTAATATTTTTATGATGATCCTACTATTGAAACAGCAACAAATAATTTAAAAGAAAGCTTCAAATATGTAAGTTTTTACATGCTGAAGCAAGTGACCTCCCCAGCTAGCAGATAATATCAAAGAGCCACTAATAGAAAAGTTCCAGAAGCTGGAGTGAGGTGATAAAAAATTTGTTTGTTTGTAAAAGTTTGTTTGAGTATTTTAGTATTACGCTATGTAGTCAAGTTGTATCTACTTAGAAAGCATATTTTTATTTTTCTTTTAGGTCCTCTGTGATTCATTTGATGGGTCACTGGACTGGGAAATAGCTGTTGGGAGTGAGATACATTTGCAGGACAGATTTAGGTGCCTTTTTTAGAGTCCTATTTATAGTTTAATGTGGAATCAGAAGAGAAGGAATCTGTCATTTGGCACAGTGAAAATTGATTAGTCCAGTTTAAATGTAAGGGTGGTATCTATCCGGCATCCACATGATGGGTTGCCTCATCTTCAGAGATCATGGACTTGCATCGTTGCATGCTTTTCTGTATGTTGTATTGCTGAGGCAGACGGTAAAGGTTAATGCTTAGTGAGTCTCTTGAGACTGCAAAATAAGGAACTTGTTTCTTTGCTCCGCAAATTAACTGATTGGCAGGAAGCTGCTTCAGTCTGGTGTTTCATGGACCTCTCATGGAGAAGCTCTTTAGACTAGTGAGTCTCTACTGCATTCCTGCTGATTTCACTGAGCCAAAAACTCCCAAGACAGGCTGTGGGGGTTATTCTGCAGAGTTAATCCAATTCTGAAGTGGATTATCAATATCAAATCTCCTTAACCATAGGGATGCACAGTAAAGCATTTCGCCTGCATATATGCTTTCCTGTTGGGGATTCCTGCCTTTGTGCAAGTTATTTGCAGCTTTTAGCAGTAATTGTGGTTACTGTCAGTAATGGTTACTGGAAGTAAGCTCATGTTTTTATTAGCAACAGTACTGGTTGTGATTTGGCTAGACGGATTTGATTTATAGCAGGTGAATAGTGATGATTTCATATGGTAGTTCAAAAAAAATACTGAGTTTAAACCACTGTCACTACAGTGTATTAGTGTACTATATCTCTGTTCAGTGTCAAGTATGTGTGCATAGTGTAAAAGTTCGCACAGGTGTTGAGAAAGCATGATCTCCTTTCTAAGGATTAGCAATAACATAAGCAGTTTGGAAGCCAATTATTATATCAATAATATAAATGTATGTTCAGAGATTAATGTTTGTACGTACCTACAGTCAGAAGATTACCCATCAGTGAGCTTTGTATATTTTGGGGGCCGCTGCAAAGAAGTATAATGTAACCATCTTTTCTCATCTGTTTCTAAAGATGATCTGGAGGTTTCAGGTGCTTTTTACGTAAGCGTGTATGTTATAGGCTTCTTACTGTTCTGAGTGAAGCCAAGTGTCTTTGTTTCCTTATTTTGTTTTGCAACAAGTTAGACATTACTCTTACTGTTTTATATGTATTTGCAGGCTATTACTGTTATGCAAAATAGCAGCTTACTAAGAAAATCTTGCTTGTGAGAATCTCAGAAAATAAAATTTTAAGAAATCCAGACCTCTTAACAGATCAAAGCCTGAGAAATGTTTTATTTGTGAGAAGTCTAATTTGCAAGAATATTAAATGATTCTATTAAAAGCACCCCCAAATCCTGGCAGATCAGAATTAATACACTATGTATTTTGTTGAATCAGGGGATGTATTTGTTAAATTTTAGTTTCATTTACTGTAAAAGAATGATGACACATGATTGTAAACACCAATATGACAGACTGATTTTATTCAAAACAGCATGGCACAGGCTACAAAGAAGAGCCCAGCATAGCAGAAAAGTTGTGGGTAGGACCCAGGCCAATCAGGCATTATCTGCTCGAGGATCAGTCTTATCAGTAAGGGTATCACGATTATCCCAAGATGTAGCGTTGCAAGACTGTAATATGTCCTAAGAAAGAACCATATTCCTCTCTGGTGGGTGTGTGTACGCTCCTCTAGACTGTTCAAAACTTGTGATAGAGGGTCTGAGGTGGTGAGGTCAGTCTGTGGGGCCTTCAGAGCTCCTTAGCATTCTGCTGGTTCCACACAGGGCGGTGTGGTGAGGAGATGGGGTCAAGGAGAGGTTGGCAGCTTAGGGCCATTGCACAAGCTGCGGTATGAAGTCATTATATAGCAAAAACTGTGTGGAGGGTATGGAAAGGCTATAAGATGACATGACCACTGTAAGGGAACTTCCCCTGCGGCTTGCCTGCAGGCTTGGGAAGACTAATAGATTTATGGAGGGGTACTGTAAGAACCTGGAGAGGCAAAAGAGCAACACATGCAAGAACAGCCTTACTAAACACCTTCTGTCTGTCTTCAGGAGCAAACACCCAGCTGTTCACACCTAGTATGGGTGACAGTTTTGTCAGGTACAGGCTGAATTCTGCTCAGCACTGTGTCTGGGTGAATCTGAAGAATTCCACCAACATCATCAACTTTGCCGGAGTTGGTTGCCTGTTTTCTTTTATACTGCAGACCTTAAGAAGCACTGCTGCTTGAGCTGCTTTCAAAGGACGGAAAATGTGTCAGTTGTCCAAGTGGCTGAGAGAGAGATGTCAGAGGAATAGATTGCTGGAGCAGGGTGTGTTCAAGAGGAACAGAGGTCTGGAAATACTTAATCATACAGCTTTTGAGAATGCTAAAACTGGAAACTGTGTGCTTCCTCATCAGGGCACTGGGACCACTGGTGGGTCACAGGTCTTTTGCAAGAAAACCCATGTTGACATTATTGGTTTTCCTTGGAGCAGGCACAGTTAAGTCAGGATAACAATTACAGCAGGTCACCTTTTCTTTAAGAGCATTAGAGAGCGGGATTTCCTTCCTGGAGAAGGGACCAATTTGCAAATTGCCATAATCAAGTCTTTATGGAATTGATGGCTCTCTGTTGACCTAGGTTGTACACTGGTTAAGCTGTGGAAGCCTGTGGCAGGCTTTCTTGTCAAAACTGTTTGTGCCAGGCTTTTTGCTGGAAGCAAGGACATTAAACAGAGGGTATTTTCCTGGATGTTATTTAATAGAACAACTTCTCCCCTTTCCCTTTCTGTTTTCTAGCAGGCTGTTTCCTTCATTCGTTGATGAACAAGAGGTACTGGTCAGTTTTGAAGAAATTGTATAAAAACTGTGCACTGATATTTCTAAGCCATGATCTCATCTGTGAAGAATGAGAGCAAGATAAAAATATGAAAGCCAGCTTTTAAAAAGAGAATAACAAATGTTAAATCATGGCTAAACTGCTTAGTATCTTACACATACTTTTTCAACATTATCAAGGTACAAGAAAAAGCAAAACAAACTGGTTTAACTCTTTCCCTTTGGGTAGTGATCTCAGTATGGGGCTTATGCCTCTTGCTGAATGCCCAGGATATTTTTCACCAGAAAACAACCGCAACGTTAGCATGTTGTTTAGCTATAGTGTACTCATTGTGACTCTTCTGCTCACACTGTGTTCAAGGGAGACTCTCTGTTTAATTTGTACAGTGCAAAAGCTTATTTAAAGAAAAAAGGTTATTTTGCTTTCCTTTAAAATATGTACCGCTAAATAACAGTAAGTACTGGTGATTTGTTTCTAGAATTGCTATCTGTTCCTCTTTCATCTCCAGTTCAGGATATCTGAGTAGATTCTGAATTGTACAGCAGGGTAGATTTTAGTCTTCAGGCTTAGAACAATGAGATTAAAACCAAAAACCATCCTGGTGTAAAAAGGTTTTATTTACAGTACCAACTTCTGCTCTTTATATCTCTTTACTCAGGAATAAATTACATTTGGCTGCTAAATCTCCGGGAAAATTTACTGCAGTCTGTATTTTTTAATTTATTTTTATGCACATGCTGTAGTCTAACATTGCGGCTTTCCGTGGCTGAACGATGTGAGGAAAGGCTTCTGTTCAGCTACGGGTGAGATGAGATACAGCAGTGCTAATCTCTAGCACATGTGAAAAATGGAGGTAATGAACTTGGAGAACAGAAAGTCCAGATACCAGCAGGCAGCTTCTGTGTCAGCAGCTGCTGGAACAAAAAATGAATTATAATCATTGCAAGCCTTTTGAGGGTGTCTGAGGGGTTAACAGTAACCATACGTGTGTATCCATAGACTGTGCTCTGCACATCAGATCAAATATTTATGAATGAAGGTCAGATGTGCCCCTTTCAGGAGGCTGTCCCCTAACTGTTTACAAAATACTGTTTGCAAAAGAACACAGCCAGGTTGAGTTACAAGCTGCCATCTCTCATGTGTCAGAAATGTGACATAATGGATTATGCCCCAGCGTTGGTGGGGTTCAGCCCGGCTCCTCAGCTGAGCCTCAAATGCTATTAATAGTAACACACTGAGTCATAGAAGCAAGAATGTCAGACTGCCTGAGCGGTGCTTCTCTTACACCTTAGACTGCTAACAATAGAAAACCAGCCTAGATTTGTTAGAATAGAAATAACTATTTTTTCCCCCATGCATATGCCTGAATCTCTCTGTTACTTATTTATTAAAGAATGTCACTGAATAAGAGAGATCTTTTGAGTGAGGCAGACTAGCTTGTTTCATTTTTTTTCTGTGGTTCTGGGTGGCATTTATACAAAACATTTTGTATTTATTTACTGCAAATATTTTTAATGCTGCATGCATGCTCTGATTTTTTTTTTTATTTTTTTTTTCCAGCAGGTATCAGCCATCTGGTGCTCTGTCTGGCTGATGCCTACAGCTTGTTTCTTTACATTAATTTCTCTCTCCCTACATATAGTAGCATTGAGAAGGAATTCCCTTGTGGAGGTGTGAGCTCTAGTTCAAGTCCAGCCCTCAAAAAATAGGCATTCCTCTGACTCTGGGCTGAACGTAGCTTTTGCTTTAGGGTACAGTATAAATGTAATTGCACCTCCATCATCTAACCTAATGCACATTTTGCACTGACTTGTGGTCAAATTGAAACTATAGCCCAATGAATCTGGCCATAATCTAGCCCAGAATATCTTTATATTTGACCCAGCTCCCTACTACTGAGGTCACGTCTGTCTTTGGCAAGTCAGTTCATTTCCCTTTGTCATTTTCTCCACCTCTAAACCACAACTACTAACATTTACTGTCCAAGTAAAGGCATGATGGCTTGGTTTGTATTGGTGAAATCACTGGTGGCTAGCTAAAATGAAGAATTAAGTCATTTATAAATAAGTAAAAAGTGTCTTATAGTAGTAGTGATAGATGTTCCTCAAAATTTTTATACTGGCAGTACATATGTATTAAAAATAATTCACGTTAAGTGGGTTTTAATGGGCATTCAAGGTTTTCATTAATCATATTTCTAAGCTTTTCTTCCTAACTGTGAATAAAAATATGCTTATAAAAGAAAAGCTTTGTTTCTCACCTGACTCTGACCTTTATCTTTTAATAGAAAACAGACATATTCTGAATCTTGCTATAAGATGATGAGACTTCACAATGTTGTAAAGGGTTGGTTTGGTTGGTTTTTAACATCAGCTTACTTACCAGTCCTTTCTCAGGCAGAGGTTAGTGCCTGGAAAACCATAAATTGGAAGGTGAGTTTGATGCCCAGATTCAACACTGGCATCTTGTCTTGTAGGGGCTGTGTTGGGGGATGAAATTCGTACATAAGTGCTGCTGTTTCAGTACCCTGCTCTCAGTTCCATCAGTACTTACGGCTATCATCTCAAAAGGAATAATGTAAGGGGAGTTGTAGTTTGCAATTATTTGGTATTTCAGAATACAGCGCTGACCTTGACTCACAGCAAAAATTTTGTCTGTTGTACTCCCTGGCTACGCTTCTAAACCCAAGTGCTCACCAAGTTCTCATTTTTATTATTCTTATTTCAAGGTAGTGAATAGAGTCAGTACTCCCAGCTTGCACAGATTATGTGTTGCTCTCTTCTATTCTATGGTCAGAAGGCATTGAGAGACTATTTATTAGCGTGTTTTGTGGTCTAGTAATTGGCATTTGGTAACAGGTTTAAAGTAAAACCAGGAGTGGATAAACAGTGCTCACCATAGAAAAGCCACCCGTGTTCATCTTGTATTTCCCCTTTTGATCCTGGCTCAGTTTGTGTAAATAAAATAATAGGAAACTCATAAATACCACTTTAGCTTTCTGTGTGTGTTTGAACAGCTCTCCTGTTCTCTCTCACATCATCTCACTTGCAGTCTTTTGCCAGTCGTTCGGGAGCAAATTGCATTGCCAGCTCGGTTCTGCGAGGGCAGAGGAATGCAAGGTGGTGTCAGTGGCTGGAAATTAGGGACGGTGGAATTCAGCATTTGTTCCACAGCAGCAGCTGTAGCTGGTTGTTTCAGCACAAGGGGCAGAGTCCGGGAGCAGGGTATGAGCTGCCATTAGCCACAGGAAAAGACCACAGTCGAAGAAGAGGCACAAGGAGAAAAGAGACAGTGACGAACAGTCGGACCTGATCAGATCTTGTGGGAAACCTGAGGAAGAAAATTATCTGGAATAAACTGCTGCCTTTTTTTTTTTTTTAATCCACCTCAGCCAAACACTGCTGCAAAAGAGATTGAGTTTAAATTACTTCAGCTAATTCTTGCTGCTTTCACTACGAAGAAAATTTGTTTGCCATGGTGAAAGAAAAAGGTAATTATATTTATTGATAGACTGGAGCTGAAACAACCTAATGTGCCAGCCATAATCACCTGAGCTTTAAACCTTCAAATTTAAAATGAAGCATGCCTTGATTGACAGTTGCTGTTTTCCTTTCTGTAAAAGCGATGTGCCAAAACCTGCAGTGGATTGCATTGATTATCTTTGTACTTGTTTTAATAAGGGTAGAATCTGGAACACACCTAATTTAGAGTGTTTGCACAGCTGGGTTCCTTCTGTGTGTACGTGGTTTTTTGTTGGTTTTTTTTCATGTGATTTAACTCAAGTTTGCTATTGACTGTTTTTTACCTGTATTTCCTACAGTTCAAAGAGCTTTGACCACTGAAGCAGTTACCTTAAAATTTTAAAGCTAAACACTGATATATTCAGTAAGTCTGGACTTGAGAGGGTCATACTTGACCTTCTAGTGAAAAAAATGGATTATATGAGATTTTGCATAATGTTTGAATTTTGCAGCAGTAAATTAGATATCAGTTTCAGTTACCTAGAAATAACATTTTAAGCCTGCTACCGAAGCATTTACTGGTCAAAGAATTTAGAAATAGTTGTGGGGTCCTTCCTTGCAGTAATAGAGGTCTGTATCATTTATTGTATTACAAAGCTGTGAAGTATGTTCTGAATTGTATTTGAGTAGTGGGTTGTCTGTGGTTTTGGAGTATTATGTTATCACAGATAGATTCAGACAGTCTCTGTTTTGTGAAGAGGAGGGTCTGTGTTCTTTACTTTTTTGAGGGCTCTGTAAAGGATAATGTGGGATAAATTCAAACTAGGGAAGAAACAGGAATAAGAAGTAGTAATGTTGAGCAAGAGTGAGCCATTTTTCAACTCTGAACACCCACATTAGGATTTTTTTTTCTAAATGCTGTAAATGAAATATATTGAGTCAATTTAGCTTCATAGATGTCTAGATTGAAGAGAGCAGGACAAATGCCTCGATAGCCTGCTATAGTGTGTCAGATGTATCAAGAGAGTTATAACCATTATACAGTCTACTGATAATTTTTGTTGATGAAAAGCACTGGCCTAGCATGAATAGTATTGGCTACTTAGCAGATTTGAGATTCATTATTTCAGATTTGCAGGATCATTTTTATGATGTCAGTGGTGAACTGTTGACCTGCTACCAGTATCACTAAGCCATACTAAGGATGACTTAAATAGCAATTTTACCCTAAATCCTTGAAACTGCAAGTTTCAGGATCATTTGAATCAACTACGCCACTCATCTTTTCAGAAAAGTAAGTGTATTATCATTCAGCTTATCATAATTGTTGCTTGTGTTCTAAGTTATATTTTGAAATTGGGCTGCTGATTTTCTTGAAGTGTACATAAAATATGTGTAGCCTTTTTATCTGTGCGTTCAATTTTGATCCTTTGATATGTTTCTGCTCTCCACCCAGCTGATGCTTACTTGGCTGGGCTCCCCATGTTACATGGGGCTATACCTTAGGAGTACTCTGTAAATACAGTTTAGCATCTTACACCACGAAAGCTGTCATATACCTGTAAGAAAATTAAAACAAGTCCATCATTTGTATGAAAAATGCGAGGGAGACAACCTCCTAGAATAGTGGGAAAAGTTGACAATGACTGAAAATGTGCAAAAGGCTTGTGTTTAAATTGCTTCCTTTTCCCTTCCCCACCAAGTTTAATGCATTATTTACAATGGCTATTAATACTGATGTTGGATATAATTTTTTTTTCTGTTCACACAGATAATGGACTAAAATAACTAAATGCCATCTTTAATTTTGTTGTACAAATTACTGATATTTCATATCTCATGGCTGCAGAGTGAGAGAGAATAGTACCTGTTTAGTACTACCTTATTACTTTCAAATAACTTCTCCAACAAATCAGGTGGTTTTTTTTTTCTTACTTCGTTTGTGCCTTNCAATTCCTAGATTTTCATTTCAACATGCATAAACTACAAAAAGCTTCATTCTTGCTTTTTCTTTTTTTTTTTTTTTTTCCCTTTGCTTTTTTGCCCCCCTTCTTTAGTCAGAAGGTCAGGAGTTATTGCTAGTTTGAAGCTCCTACAAATACGACTGGCTGGAGCGATACACTTGCAAAATGCAGGCCAGCACAGTGCAGCTGGTACCCTCCCTTCCAGCCACTGCTGGAATTGCTGTTTGAACAAGCTGAAAATGTGTGCAGTCCAGCATCAGTTCATAAACATGTTAACTAGGCACTGGAGGGGCTGGTTTCAACTAGAAAAATGCAATTCCAATTCACTGAAGTGCAAAATGGTTAGTAACAGTTTTTAGCAAATTAGCATGCTTCATTATGCTCATATTGTAGGATGATTTCAGTGTCTGCCTGGTCAGTTCATACACAAAAAAAAATCCTGAGGCCAGGGTGTTTTCTGCTGACACCAAATGGCACTTTCTAAATTATGTCTGACTGATACCACATTTTCATGTCTTTGTGTACTTATCTATTTCCAGTTCTGAGCCCTTATTATCTAGTTACTCAGCTGAATTATTGTCAGTGTGTTGCATCCAAGGGCAACTTTCTCTATATATCCTTTAACAGAAGAAAGTTTACATACGCATATGCATGTCGTCTTATTAATTCTCTTCTGCAATTTAAAGCCTATATTCAATAATCTGCATTCTTAGTGCTTCTATGTTGGGGTTGATGTGTGAATTGTGAGCCTGCTAGCCACACTGCTGGATGATATAAGTGTTAGAGCTTTATTTTTACCTTCATTTCTTCACATAAGCTGAGGATTTAGCCCTTATTCTTGGTTTCTTGACCAGTTGATAAGGAGACCATCCTAGCATTCACTTACTAGGCTGTGAAAGCATACCGGGAATCAGCTTTGTAGCTGATGAGATCTTAGAGTGGATCATACATGGGCAAACCTATGAAAGTGGATTAGCATCTAGTCATGCCAAACTTCTCCATGCTTGGAAGGATAAGAGGAGAAAAGAGGAAGGGTTGAAGATTTTGTGGATTAAGGAAGTGGGTATTTATGATTTCTGTTCTTCACATACTGATTGTGTTGAAGGGTAGGTGCTGGCACCTACTGGGTACCAAGTTGCAGTAAGCTAGATCGTGTTTCCATGTTCTCACAACTGTCTCTGTGGGTAGTCAGTTGGTGCTGGCTTTCCCTGTAAGCAACACAGAAAATGTAGTTCACCAAAATGTTAACATTTCCTGTATAATTTGGCCTATGATATAGTTCAGTCTTGCAGAGAGATTTAGTTCTTGGTTGCTTTTTCTTCATACTTTTGATAAAGCGTGATACTGGCACCCCTCAAGGTTATGACCAAGAGGACTGGTTTTATGCTTGCGGTAGCTTCAGTCTTGTCGTCTTTTCCATTCGCATATCCCAAGAGCAATGAGTCTCCAAAGCAGCTTTTAGTCTAAGTTTTTCTGTTGATGTAAATTGAACTGCTTTAGATGGGATTATGCTTGAAAAGCATGCAAAATTTTACCTGTGTGTTAATTTAAAGGTGTTCTCTCTCTCTGGAAGACTGTCTCTCCAGTGCTCTGTGTATTTGCAGTCTTAATATTTATTCCCAGGGTGAATCAAGAAAATGTTGAATAATGGGATTTGTGTCCTGACACTGTCTCAATGTCATGGTTGTTAATGAAACATAGTCTTGATCTGAACTCATGACTTTGGAACATTTAACCCCAGGTGACCTGGGAAAGTCTCCAAGTTTGTTGTGGTGGGAGCACATGACAAGATTATGCAATCACACTTCGGCAGGGGGAGGACTGGGGAGGTTTTTTTTTTGTTTCCTTTTCGCTTCAGTTTACTTAGCTTTAAATTTAGTTCTGCTTGACAGTTTGCTTTTGGGGCTGGGCATTTGGGGTTTTGCTTTGATTAAGTCAACGTGCTACCTTGTACAAGCATTTTATAAATATGCATAGTAGTAGATGTTAAAAAAAAACCTGTTGTAGTTAAAGTACTAAACTATAGAACAGTTCTGTGTTAGGGACTCTTAAGGTGACCTTGGGGAAGTAATTTGATCTCTCCTTCTGTTAATCTGTAAAATGAGGGTAAGAACATTCCTCTTGTCTGCCTTGATTATTTGACTTAGAGATCTTTGGAGCAGAGAATTTCTTTTACTTTGTTTTACAGCTATGACAAGGAAATCTTAGTCTTGGGATTTAACTATTCCACTTGTACAAAAAAAAAAAAATCCAGTGGTATGTGAATATCTTATAAACATCTTATTACTTTTTAAAGGAAAACTGTAAAGGAATTAGGTTTTTATTGGCAAATTTATGGTGTTGCTTGTTCTGTACTTTCTAAATATATTTTTAATATTAGGTTTCAAATTGCAGTTCTGGTGTGCAGCATTGATAGTGAGAGAAACAAAAATAACCAAGGAGATGCCAGCTCAGTCACTGCATGTTTGCTGGAGATTTTTTTTTTTAAATAGCACTTAGTTCACACGAGGGTACGAATATTCAAATCCAAAGAGTCGGGCAAACACAGTGTGCGGTCTTGCCATGCCTGATGGCTTCCCGTGTTTCCCAGTAGTGAAATTCCAAACATTCCTTGCATCCCAGTTGCATGTAGGAGCCAGCTCTCTGAAGATACAATGGCAGCTATTTTATATTGAGAAACGAGAGAACTTTTGCTGTTGATCTCACTGGAAGGGAGGACTTAGTGGTTTTAGGCATTAAATTAGAGACCACAGAGTTCATGGGTTCAGACAGCGGTAGCGGTAGTTAAGCTGTTCCTCCATCTGACACAGTGAGTGTTGTGGGCCAAAACCCCCAGTTTTGAGTAGGGGAGTTTCAATCAATTTAATTTATTGGCAATTAACAAACTTTTAATTACTGATTCTGGTGTTGAAAATAAAAGCAAGCAAACATGCGCTTGGAGAAACACACCTCAGGTTCTCTCTTCTCCTTCCCCTTTCTGGTCTCCAGTCTCCATGCCATACACTATACTCGTATCTTTGGTAGGGCAAGGGTGGTGCAGGAGACTGGGGTCAGTGCGCTGTTGTTCCTTTCATTTTATTGCTCCCCCATTTTTTATTTTTTTTTTTAACTCAGTTATTTCACCGTGCATTCCTCTGCTGGCCACAGTCCTTTTGGTCATACCTCCTCCAGAGTCTTCTCTCTGTTCCTGCTTGGGGTAGCTAGTTTGCCCCATCATTTCTCCTGCCCTGCTGGCCCTCCTGCTCTGGCATCATTTTTGTTTCTCTCTTATCCCTGCTTTGGTGTCTCTCCTTCACTGGCATTGTCTCCCATGTCTCTGTGTTTTTCAGCATCCTTGGTGCTGTGGCATCTCTGTTGCATCTCCTACCAAGTGTCTGTCCTTTCAGTGTTACTGCCCTTTTTTATGTATGTGTTTTTGGAGAGGTGCTATGTGCTCCTCTGGTTCTGTTTTGATGTGCGGTGGGTCCATTTTGTCCATTGCTGAGCTGGTTGGAACCAACTGTGACCAGCACAGTGCAGTCCATGACCTCCTCCTACACGTCACCACTGCAGCACCCTCACTACCAAACCCCTGCTGGTTATGTTGAATACAAGTGAGTAGACTACAGATTATATTGTTGGTTTTCTTGGACAAGAATTCAAAACGCGAGGCTTTTAAAGATAGATCCTTGGCATAGTGAAATTGTGCATGTTTCAAATATGTTAAGCTAGGGCAAAGAAATATTTTTCCAGAGGGGAGGTAGGAAGCTTGGTAGGAAAAAACTTGCAAGTTAGGATGATAATTTGGCCTGCTACTGTAGGAGAGTCAATTCTTTTTGTGGAAAAATTAATGCATACCAGGGGAAAAGACCAAGTTCCACTAATCAAAATGTGTTGTGCCCTTTGGGTGGGAGAAACCAGAGAACAGGATTTTGTTGTTTCTGAGGGCAATCCATAACTAATTTAAAAAGGATTACTTATAACAAAGTTGGTTTTCCACCTAGAGAACAGTCAGTATCCCCAAAAGGATGATTAATCCTTGCCTTCGTTGAGCCTGGATAGCTTTCAGGCTCACTAGGGATATGGCTGAGGAGAACACTCAGGCGTTGTCTTAAGCCTATTCTGTTCAGCAGAGTATCTTGTTGAGTCTAATTGAATCACTGGGATTTAAAGCTAAGTAAGCGCTTCAGTGTTGTCTCAAAGTCGGGCTCCATTTTTGGAGGCTTTGTGATGCTTTTGCAGCAAAGTCGTGTATTTTATTAATGGCGGTCATTTTGTGTTGTATGTTAGCTGCATTGTTGTGTAAGAGACAACAATGAGAGAAATAATACAGGGGTTTATATGGCCTTATAACAAAGCGCTGTAAACTGAGAAATGATAGATGCCTTGTGTAGCTCAATAGTGTATGTTATCTGTTATTATGTTCCATATAGACAGGAAAACAGGAGCAGGAAAGCTGAGGGATCTCCTCAAAGCTGCAAAGTGAGAATCACGTGCATAAATAAGGGTGAAACCAAGTTATGCCAGCTGCTCAGTAATGAAACGTTGTTGCCTTTATGCTATATGGGAGCCTAATAGGCAAGGTTCTATAAACAGTGTCAACGGGATAGCTCTCTAATTCCCAGAGCTGTTAGCACCAGTTTGATATCACAGATGTTAGTATAATCTACATGGCAGTATTGCAGAACTTCTTATTAGTTCAGGATCTGGTACAGAAGCAGGATCTTAAAATTATATCAAATTAAAGAAGTGATCCAAATACAAATGCAGCCTTGCAGAACAGTGAGGGTTATCTTTCATTACTGCTGGGTCAAACAAGAGTCAATACATGGCTTGTTTGTTCAAAGAAGCGGTTGCATTTATATTTTGTTTTCTCCAAAGGCACCTCAAACCAGGATTTGATGGATTTGAGAGCACCTACTTGCTATCCAACACTTGAAGTGCTAGCCAGAGGAACAGGCTATATTTAGGAGTACTGTGTTGGTCATTAGTGCTTTCTCTATGATAGTCCATTTACCATATGGTGTTAAAAGGTGATAGACTTTCAGAGCACACCATTATTTATTGTTGAAATAATATACGTCAAGGAATTTACTTCTACACTGCAAATGTTTATAGGGTCTGTGTGTCAAGATGGGCAGTTAACCACAGGGCAGGGCCTCCGAAATGTCTGGTTTACCAGCTCTGTACCTGACAAACTATCCCGGGAGTGAGGAGCCATGTGAAGAGTTACGTTGCTCGTGAATGTGGCTGTCTAGTTTTAGTTTGAGGCTGTGTAGCTCAGTCCTTAAAAATGCCAGAAGTGAGGGCAGTACAGAATGATGGGCATTTATAAGATCCTTGATTGAAGGAGAGATTCTAAGCATGGGGAACAGAGCTTCCATGCTTTAAAAACAATGACTGAGGACAGGTCTCTGCAAGGGTCTTGTACAAAACCCTTGATGAGATTGCTGGTGGTAACTGGGGGGAGATTTTACTACAGATACGGTTTTGAAAGATCATTATGACAGGCCTGTTTCTGTGTGGGCTTTCCCTTTTTTTTCATACATGCATCAAACTGCAGCAGCGTTACGTCATTACGGAGATACCAAAAGGTATCTGGGAGACCACTGTCTTAAATAGGGCAGTGGGCCTCCTCAGGTAATCTCAGGGTAAACAACAGGAGAATTGGTTTTTAAAATTAGCATTTTTATATTGACTTTTACCTCAAAAGGGAATTTAATTCAATTTACTATATGGAGTACTTTTGGCAGCCTCAAAAAAGGAAGCATAGGGGAACACTAACTACAGTTTGTTGCTGCTGACTAAAATCTCCACGTGGGTTGCTGTTAAGGTAGCTAAGAGGTCTGTTTGACATTTGAGTGCTACTATGGGTAACCACCACTCATCAGTAAGCTGGAATTTCCATGCTGTCTGGCAAAAGCAATTGCTTTTTCTACTAACTTCAGCAACTTCCTTTCGTGCAGCCTTGAGGATCCTTCAGGATTTGCAGTGAATAACTTGACACTTCTGTTTATTCATTGTTTTGAGTAAGATTTTGATATGGACATCAAGTGAAGCGTGTGATGGTTGCTCAGAGTACTCTTAGCAGCTCTGGAATTTCTAATTACCCCTGTTCTATGTTAGGAAAAAAAAAACCAAAGCCAAAATACTCTTTTGAAATAGTGACTGGATCTTCTTGTGTTTGATGGGTGTCTTGAAGGCATAACTCAAAATTATTTTACCACTTACAAGGCTGATAAACAGATGTTAGATATGAGAAACTTATGCTTAGCATGGTGCTCCAACCCTCCAGTAAGGAGTTTTGAAGGGTGAATTAATTATCTTGAAATACTGTCCTTTAGTAAGTCGGTTGTGTAAGTAAATGCAGAGAACTTTTGCAGGTGTGATGAAGATCAATAAGGGCATTCTCAGAACATTAGATAAGACAGTCTTGGTTCAGTATCTTTTTATCACCCAATTTGTATCATGATCTGTTTTGTGAAAAACTACTCTGTAGTAATGTAGAAATATGGCAGACTATATTCACTTTATGCTTCTTCCCTTTGGTTTGCTAACCACTAATCAGTAATCCTTCTGTTAACAGTCATGTTGAGTAATGCAGTTTTTGATTCAAAGACTGGCTTAGCTTAGTCAACATTTGTTTCAACATCATCTGTTTCACAGCATGTCTTAGCTTGCTGCGTACTTCATTGTTAAGATTAGTGCCTTTTCATTACTGAAAATAGGTTTAAAACTGCCTATTGCTTTCCCTGTTTGAGCTTAAAACAACTCCTGATCCTGCCCAGTTAACAAACTGTTCATAACTCTTCCTTGAAAGGATTATCATTTTTCTTAAACAGTAATAGTCATATGTGTCATGTAACAAATATAAATGGAATAACTTGGTCAAGTCATTTTGTTTCTACAGTATAGATGCTATAGAACGTGCTCTTGTTCACCTACCAAGTCAGCAAAGGCAAACACCTGCGGACAGACATGGTGGAAACTGCTGTTGCTCAGCAAATGAAGGATAGTACTGCTGCTGGTTTAGAAAATGACAAATTCTTCTAAAGAGGCTCTGATGCTTTTGTATTGAGAACAGCATCAATAATACTGCTACAGTTTAACTGGATTGTAGAGCTGAGTTAGCAATAAGGTGTGTTTGTACCTGACAAAGTGCTCAGGCTCCTGATGGGTTTGAAGCAAGGGTAGAAAATCCCAAGGTGTCTAGGTAGTCAGGCATGAGTGCCTAGAGAAAACCAGTAAGATCTATGCTTTGTCACTGAGAAACTGTGAAAATTGTACTCTAAAACTATAGAATATCAGAATCTGTGTTGTAATCTTCACTGCATCCAGATAAGGTTACAACCCTCAAGTAAATTCAACCAAATTTTGTTAATCTCTCAATCGCTATCAAAAGCATGGCAAACTGGATCCATCAAGCACATTTGTTTTAATCGCAGAACAATCACAGTTTTATTCTAGGACACAGACTTTTTGTGTATGTTGTAGAAGGTGATCACTTTTTAGATAGGAACAAGCAGGTGCTGGTGTTAAATATTTCCCTTAATACTGAACCATTCATATGCATAAATCTTTATAGGTCTCAGGCCTTAGGCCTTGATCTTGCAGGCTGATCTGTGGGGAATTAATTGCAGTATCAAAGCTCTAGATAACAGAAGAGGGATGGGAGGAGGATAGGAAACAGCAGGCAAAACACAGAGAAAATAAGCATGTTTGCAGTTGTGTGTGATTTTATCCCCCCCCTCCCCCGCTATATTTTAAAGCTCATTATTTCCTAGCCTTTTTGTGTGTCTGTACGTATGTGGCACAAAGCTTTTTATTTTTGTTTGTAAATAACATAAGAATCTTCTCACTTTGATTTCAAGTTACAGTTGGTAATATTTTGGGTTCTTACCTGGCACTTGTCTCTCTAATCTTTTTTTATTTTATTCTGTTAGCTGCATCAGCTCTATCTGTGTGTTATGCATGCTTACAAATATTTAGAGAAGTATTTAAATAGTGGCTTTCTTATACTTCAAAAATAGTATATGTTTCATCTTCTCTTTTAAAATTTGATTTCTGGTATTGAAATCTTTGTGTCTGATTTTCATGCAAATTAAGTTTGGTTATCTTTACTTACAACATTTTCTGAAATGTTTTTCTTATGAACTCCCCTAATCTATCATCGTAGTTTAACTGGTTAAACTTTTTAATATCTTTATAGCTTATTTTTCTCTTTAAAGAATCTATTTCTCAAGGTAGCAATGCACCCAATTTCTATCCTGGGCATGTACCTTGTCCGCTGTTTAGTATTTTGTGCAAATCTTTTAGTTGCTACAGTACCTGCCAAGGGCTGTGGGGGGTGGTATGGAGAGAATCGATGAAAATCTGTTCATTAGTATCTTGTAGTCAGCCCCACATCTGGCCATGAGATGCAATTTTGAGGATAGATACCTCTGGTGTGCTTTGTTTATTCTAGCTGAAGAACTGAGGCTGAGAAGCGTATGTTATGGTGATAATTGAATAGGATACATAAGAAAAGTATCACTTTTTCTTAGGTCTTCCATTTGGTAAAGAAGTAGAGAATAAGACCAGAGAGAGCCTGGAGGATTAGTAGTACTTCTTTTGGGATCTAAACCAGAATGGACGTGGGCTATGCTATCCATCTTTACGCGTCTTTCTTACAGAATCCAGCCTTCTTTCCTGTGCTGCCATACTTGCTGAACTCTAACTTTCATCCCACCAACACCCCAAAAAAAGGAACGTGAGTTAACATGGGGGAGAGCTGCTGGTGCCCTGCCCTGTCAGTATGAATGTGTTGGCCAGCTAGCATGCTCTCACGTGTGTGTATGCCCCACGTATCACCATGGTTAGGGCAGCTTTTACAGTGCCAAAAGAGATACTGTCCTGCAGTGTTCTGATTGCTACTGTGCTCCTTTTTGCACCAGCTGTTTTCAGCAGCAGGCTAATTGTAAGGGGAAAGTAACAATACTTTTATGGAAAAGACCAGAAAACATTTAAAAATTATGGCAAATAACTACAAGTTTTAAGATTTATTTTTTTCCTACCTTTTTGAAAAATAGCTACTCTGGTTATTTATAGACAGCGAAAATAGTTTGAAGAAAAATTGGCACACTGTAGGAGTAATACAGAGAAATTTACAGGAAGAGAGTTTTAAAATGATTCTTCAGAAATGATTTGAATGGCAATAGTATGAGCATGCTACAATGCAGGATTTTGCCTTAGGTTTTTTCATATGTGTATAGACATGCAGCTCACTAGTACGTCTTTATGGGAGTGCCTCCTTCTGGGATGTCCTGGAATTCCTGAAGATCCCTGTCTGATACCTGTGGCTAGTGACTGCAGCAACTTCTTTATCTGTCACTGACAGCTGGGAGGTTTGATTTCAGTCTCGGTCACTGTTTCGTCACCTTGGCTGATAGGATTCTTACAGATTTAAGATTCAAGAACTGAGTCTGCAGATAAGCAAAATGACACTGCCTTTTTCATCCCTTCTTTGTAATAGGTATTTCAGTAACTCCTCAAGGCTCCACTCTGCTGGGCTTTTACGAAAGAGGAATTCCTCAGAGAGTGTACAGGCTATAGACAGACAGGCTTTACAAACCAGAGGTTGCAGACGTTCACCTCTGCGAGAAACACAAAGGATGGGAGAAAATTACTACTTCTCCTCTCTTTACAAAGAGAGCATGGAGAAGAAGAGATAAGCCAGATCTGGTTCTTGAACTTTGTTCTCTGATGTCTCTCTTCGCCTTTCATCCCAAAACAGCTTTTTTCGCAGCTTGTCGTCCTGTGCACAGTGCCTACCTGCCTGTCTCTGTCCTGTCCCAAGCCAGCGGCTGCCCAGCTGGAGTCACAGTACAGCTGCTTGACACCATCAGAGACGGAGGGAATTTTTATTTTGAAACCTTCAAGTTTTGTACTTCAAATCCTGTAAATTAATTTAAGAAATAATGGGTGCCAAAACCATATCAGGTATTACAGAGAGAGAGGTCAGGCAGCACTGGTGCCTGTAGGAAGATTTGGTTGCATTTACTGCCTTGGCAATCTCTAGCACAGTCATCTTATCTCCATTCCTGAAAGCAGAAAGGAGTGAGGAAATTTAAAACAGGCTAGCAAAAAACTGCAATAGTTTCACACCATTATATCTTTGCTTTATTTTTGCTTCTTAATAGTTCAGTCTTCAGCCAAGAAAACACAGTAGCCAATTGAAAGTTAGCGTTTCAGAGCATGCTGTCTGTATTAGGCCACTCAAGATTATAAAGGGCATGGCTATCAAATCCTGAATCCCCTTGCCTGTGCTGCTATGGGCATAGCATGATCTCACTGCTGTGCAAAGGAGTCCAGAGGTTGTGGAGCTACAAGTCCTAAAAATTGTATAGCCCAGCGTGAAGTTTGAAGTTACAGCTGCTGCAACATGATTAGAGTTGACTGAGCATAACTCCAAGTTTATTTGTGAGGGTAGGCATGCAAATGTGAAAACTACAAAAATTCACTCTTAAAAGAACAATAGCTCACATCCTCCTCCTATTTAAATTTAGAGGAAGCTGCTTTTTACTTCAGTTTAGAGCAGAACCGTGTGTTTTGCTGTGACCTCTACTTTGCAGCATACGCATAGCAAGGCGTTTCCCAGAAGCTTCTTTCTGGCTTCCAATAAAAAGCCGAAGTATTCTGTGGCTTGCAGCAGAGACATGGAGTCTTGCCAGCAGGAATCTGCAGCTAAGAGTCACTTAGCTTGAGCTTTTGATTTTCTAACAGTTCTGTGTTCAGGGAGAGAATTATCAATAAGGGAGGCTGCCATATTTGTTTCCCTTGTTTTCTTTTATTCAACAACCATTACTCTTCAGGTAGTTGCTGTAATTTTCATTTCAGAAGGATTTGCTATGAGTACTGAGGTCCTTTTTCTGGCTGAGGTAGCAAAACATGTAATTGCCATTAAACTTTTGTTCAATGATCCGCTCCATGTAAAGAAGCACTGACAAGACAGTTTTAAACTTCACAGCAAATTCATTCCTTCATTTTGCTCAGAAAGTGCCTTTGGTTTCTCATATGAATGTTGGGTTATTATTGGTCTTTTCTGTCTCTTTCTTTTTAATTGTTTCTCTTTCTTTGCAGATCTGGGATTATTTTGAGATGTTTTGATAAAATGCATTAATGCGTACTCTCAAGCTGGTGGAGTTGCTTTGAATTTACATCAGTGTAGTGCAGTTGCAAAATGTAATTGAATCAACATTGCATGAGTCACAAGGGAACGTAAGCAATGACAAAAATCATGGTGATATGTGTGTGGAGTGATGTTAGCAAAAGCAATACTCCAATGACAATGACTGTCTTCTGTCGTGGTTTGGGTTGGATTGGCCCAATCAGGCAGAATGACAGATGCTCTGTCTCTCCTGCTCCGCTTCGAAGGAAGGCAGGAGAGAGAGAAAAAGAGAGACTTAAGAGTTTAGAGGAACTAAAGTACTTCAATGAAAATATTAATAATAAAAAGAAAAGAAATATATACAAAACTGTGACATCACCTACAGGCACTGAGGAAGTCCCAGACTGGACTCGGTGATGGACGGGAACTGGATTCCGGATCTGGATTCAGGATCGGGATCAAAGGCAGAGGAACAGACAGAGTCCTCCTTTGACTCTGGCCACTGAAGAAAGAGGGCTGACCCTTTGATCCCTCAGCTTTTATACTGAGCATGAGGCAGATGGGATGGAATACCCTGTGGGTCAGTTTTGGGTCACCTGTCCTGTCTGCTCCTCCCCACAGGTGTGACCCCTCTACGCTTTTCCGTTTCCGACCCTCCAACGGGGCAAATAACAAAGTTGGCTGCCCTTGGTTGTTATATAGCAATAAGGATAAGCAAGAGCCTCTCTGCACCCCATTCCTTGGCATCAACTATAAACGTGGGTCTTATCACTCTGCAAGTGAACAGTTTTCTGCACAACATGCTGTTAATTTCAGAAGTTGGAAGAGGCCTACCTAAAAAACAAAATTACTGAACAAAATTGGTCCTGTTTTACCTCAAGCCGGGACATCTTACTCATAAAAGAAGGTGCTATTGATTTTTATTTTTTCTTTTCTTTTTTTCCCCCCTGAATTAAACAATGTAATCCAGACCTCCCAGTTGTTCCAGTCAGCATGCATGTTACTCGGGGTAAATTAGATGTTTAATGGGACATTGATTTTTCTTACTGGAAACCCAAATGAGCTTAAGAAAGTATTAATTATTCATTAATTATTCATTTAAGCTGGTCTTGTAAGCAATAGTGGAAGTCTCAACCTATCTTGTCTTGAAAAGCTCTTCTGTGTATATCGCATGTTATACATCTTTACATGGCTCACCTTTACATATCTGGTATACATTCATTAATAAAGAAAAAAAATGTCTTCAGACAGTGCCCAGGGGCATTGGAAGTTAAAACTGTTATGAAGCAACCTGAAACTTTTGAGAAGTTTTATTGATGATCTCTTGTAATTGGTATCTGTAAAATTGTACACTGTGATAACTTAGACTTCTACAGGTACTGCAGCTTTCATAGTTAATCTTGAAAAGTGCTGAAGGAATAAAAATAAGACTAAATATTCAAAGAAATTGTTGAACCTGTTTGATCTGTATGCCTGCTTCCAGCATCCCTTTGTTCAAGTGTAGACACTGCACTAGTTTAACTAGACCCAGCTTGAAAAAACAGTTCACTTAGTAGCCTAGGTACTTTTGATGGAATGACATTTGTTTGAAACTAGGCTCATTGTGTTAGTAGGTGTTTGCACCTTGCTGATGTGAGCTAGACCAATAGATACATTGTGTTTAATCTTACACAAAAGGATCCATTCACCTTGTTACACTGGTTGGACTAAACTGATACAAAACCACATCTTGACTTAATCTGACATGATTTGTGTGTAGACAAGTATCAGTTCACGTCAGTCTACTGGAACTGGTAAATACTTGACTTGTGTTTATATTACACAACCCATGCAGTAAGTGTGAACTTTGATATGAAGACAATTGTGAGCCCCGGTATTGAACCAAGAATGTGTTGTTCTGGTAGCATCTCTCCCTCAGAAAGCTGTTAATTTATATTCTTCTAATTTGGATTCGAACCTTCATTAAAGGCAATACAGCTCCTCAAGTGTTTGTCTTCTCACGCACTTTACAATTAATGTTGCTTCCCAAAATATGGCAGATGCGTCATATGTGACCATCAGGACTGACTTACTCTCTTAGGTGCTTATGTGACTCTTTCCATCCCAGTGCCTGGGAACCTTGTCATCTGTATTTATTCTCACAGTGGGGTGAGGCTGACAGTGCTGTTACACCTGGTTTACAGTCAGGGACACTCAAGACACAGAGAAACTAAAACATTCAGATAACCTAATTTTAAGCTGATAGGTTACAGGCTCTGAGACTCAGCTGAACTTCACTGCCTGAGTTTAGTCCTTTAGAGTTAAGAGCATGCTATCCAAAAAGCCCAGATATCTGTTGTGGAGCAGGGGTTGGAACCTGGGTTATCCAGATCCTAAATTAATCTCCTGTCACTGATTATACTGGCTGCAGTCTGTTATTGTCTTAGTTAAGATACAGAGTTGCCTTCTTGCACCATTGCTGCTGGTGTGTGACACCTGAGAATATATCCTCTAGCGTGCAGTTGATGCAAGGAGAGTTGGTGCAGGCAGAGCCAGAAATACTTACTGTGTCGAGATGTGAAATGCTTGTATGGAATGAGCCCAGCTCCTAGCTCAGGGTTTTCAGACCCAAAGCCGCTCGCAATTTACATGTCCGGTAAGCTGGCTGGACTTCAGTCAGAAACATGTAAATAAGCTGCTCGTAAAGGTATTTGTCTTTCTTTAGTTCCCTGTTCTGTCCTCACTGGTAACTATAAAGGGTCACCTCTGCCACTGGGAAGCGTTGTGTGTATTGCATGTATCCAAAGGAATTCCTTGCAGGAGAACAAAAATCAATTCCTCAATTTTGACCTGCAATGGCAAATTGAGGTCAGTAAGCTTCACTTAAGAGATCAGTCTGGAAATAGCAACTAGCAGTATTTGTTTTAATTTAAATGGTTGTAAAGGCAGAACAGGAAAGAAGTTGCATCATTGGACCAATCTTGAAAACATTTATTTACTCTCTAGTAAAGAGCAAAAACTTGTCTTTGAGATCAATACCGGAAGATCTGGATGCTGGCATGCAAAATATGCTAGGGTGCCCTCCATGTGTGAGTTTGAGAGAGCAGGATGTCTCGGGTACAGATTTCACACTGCAGCATTTAAGACCTAGGGAGCGTTTCACCAGATTCTTGATCCAGTTCCTCATTCGAGCAACTTTAAAAATTCCGTTACCTTTTCTTCAGTTGGCGTCAGGCCCATCTCACACTGTCTGGATCTGAGAGGAAATTTTCCTCATAATAATTTAATTTGCTAGCACTTGTCTCTATTTTTGTCTCTTATTTTCTTTGTTTCTTTGTCATTGCCTAAACTATGTGTTTCCTTGGTTACAAGTTAATAGTTAATACTCTTGTTTGGAAGAATTGTAACTTCCACTCCAGAAATAGTATTGCATTGCAGACTATTAGATGAGGTTCACTCAAGGCAAGGCATTTACTGGGCTCTTATTTAAATGGAGCTGCTAATTGAAATACTGGTTGTCATTGCCAACTGCGTTCTGTTCACCAGTATGGGCTGAATAACTGCTTAAGGCAAATAGTTGAAATGAGGCTACCAGAGGAGGAGGTATTCAAAACTTTGAGCTTGAGTAGAAGAATTCAGCTGCTGCCTTTGAAGATTTGGAGTGTGGGGGCTGAAGAACAAAATAGCAACTGCCATATTAGTTTGGCTAGATTTACAGCAGAAATTATTGCTTGGAATATTTGTTATCCTCCATTCTTGATGCTGTTACTCCTGTAATCACGTATTAGGCTTTTTTATTATCGATCTTGTATTCATATAATAGAGAATGATAACAGCATTTCTTCACTAAGGCATTTATAAAGGAGAGTAATATAGAAGGACTTCAGGAAGTGATGGGACTTTTTCCCTAGAAATTCATTGAGGAAGGGGAGGAAACTGGTGCAATAAATATGAGGAAGGTATCTCTTATGTTGCAGCATAAGCAGTAACCTGAAAAAAAGCATAATCCTGGCTGGGGAGATGTCAGGAATTGATCAGGAAAGAAAAAGAGAGCTCCAGAAAACACTGAGATAAAATAACAAAGATGATTCCCAGTGAGAGTGATGTAGGTGTATCAACCGTCAGTCCTTGGCAGGCCAGGAAAAGCAGGACAGGAATGGTATAAAGACAGAGGAGTGGGTAGAGAGAAATGTTTCCTCAGAAATGTTCTGATGAGCATCACTAGTTTGAGAACAATATTACAAGGAGGACAACTTTCTCCTGCTAGAATGGGATGTGGAAGGGAGATTTGAAGGAATGTAGTTTTGTTTGGGAACGTTCTGGGTAATGCTTTCTGTTTCAGACAGCACAGTTGAGACTCAGTCTTGCTCTAGCTTACACCCGTGCATTTCTGTTGGGGCCTCAAGCTGCCACAAGACACATCTGAAGAGAAAGTTAAACATTTTTTATGGAAGCCAAATGTGGAGTAATAAAACTTCTATTACGACAATAAAGCTGACACAAACCTTTCCTGTTACTATCCCAGCTCTGCTCAGGGCTGTGGGATAGCTGATTGATTACCAGTACCTGGAATTTGGTCATTTCTGTCTACTCGTAATATCTCTAATTTGCATGCAGAGAGTCATTTCTGCTAGAAGTAATGGGAGTAGAAACAAATAACATTGGCTTCTTTTCTCTTCAGATGTGCTTTCTCTGCGTTAAGGATGTGCTGTAGCAAAATGGACATGTTTGTAGTTTATATTTAATATAGTCATTTGCATGCAAAGTCAGGCTACCTGGTTCATCTGGTTTCCCAAAACATGATTTGGAATTGCTTTCCTTTCATTCTTTTTGCTTGGATTGTGTTCTTTCTTGGATTAAAATAGCCCAGTTCTTGTTGCCTTGCGTGCCCATTGGATGGTTAACACATACTCATGTTCTTGAAAAGAAAACCTTAGGCAGTTTGAAACACTTTGTGGCACTGAAACTGCGGAGGGAATTTTTACTCCTCTTCCCATGGCAGCCTTAGTGGAAAGAGGTAGCAGTTGATGTGAATGGCTTAAACTATTGGTTTATGAAAAGGCTCTATTTAAAAAAAAATGATGGTGACTTTTTAGGTGAGCATAAAATGTGAACAGATACTTTTGTATCGTGATGAAAAGTGTCTGAGAACACAGATCTTTGTACAGGAGAAAATATTCTTTTTGTCTGGGTTTAAATCATAATTTTTTGCTTTACAGTGGCCCATCCCCAGGAGCCTCACCACCCCTCTGAAAAGCCGGTCATCCACTGCCATAAATGTGGGGAGCCATGTAAAGGTGAAGTACTCCGTGTTCAGGCCAGACACTTTCACATCAAATGCTTCACCTGCAAAGGTAAGACTTCGATGTTCATCTGTTAGAAATGAGTCAATTTGTGCAAAAGTACCTTGAACCAGTGGTCAGAGGTCGCGCTTCCTGCGATCAGCCAGTTACAGGATATTCACGTTGCTCTGTATCTGAAGGATCTGTGGGTGTGGAGGGTAAAGAATGGGGGGTGGAATGGCTGAATCACACATGTACAAACAGCAAGGTGATCAGCATCACATAGAACAAATTCAATATACAAACATCTACAGTTTAATTTAAAAGAAAGATTATATGAGACATTTGATTTTGGGGGGGTGGATAAATTTGCCACCACTACAAGACTCAAAAGAGCATGTTCTGCTCTGAATTCTTACGTGCTCCTTCTTTTTCTTTGCCACCGTTCACTGAGTACAAGCTACACAATAGATAATTGTACCTGAAAGAGATGAAAAAAATCTTATCCTTTTAAAATCTTATTTTCCATTTTATTTGCTTTGTACAGTTCTGTGTAGACAGTAAGTTTTACATATTTCTGGAATAGTGAATTAGGCCATATTTAGACTCTGGCTGCTTTGGTGATTTTTTCTTTTTTTCTCCCTGTTTATTTGGGAAACAGTGGAACAGCACTAAACATGCAAGATGAAGTGCTTTATGGAGAATCATAAAACATAGGAAGAGAAAGTATAGCCCTAGCAAGCACTCAGAAATCTGGTGTAAATAGTTGAGTTGGTTTCAATTGTTGTGTTGTATGTATTTCCTGTTATTTCCATTTATGGGGTGAGCGTCTGTTAAGATTGTATAGTGTGATGTGGTGAAAAGAAATACAGCATAAGAATACTTAAGAAAATTCTTCTTTTTTGCAGTTTTTGTTCTAAATGCCTTTTCAAGGATTTGGATAAATCTGGATTTTTATTTTTTTATTAAATGTCAATAGCAACCTCTGCGTTTCATTAGGGATAGTTATGAAAATTAAGCTCCTTTTAACTGACTTGATTGCTGAAAGTAAGCACCTGCATATAAAAAAAACCACCAAAAAAAACCCTGATGGATACTGACATCCAAGAGAAACATGCAGGGTGGTTGCTGAGGGGTATGCCCTGGGACGAGGGGGGCCTTAGCCACAGGTTTTAGGAGAGGTGCCTTCAGTGAGCGGGCGGTGCAGAGGATCACAACGGAAGAGAAAGGAGCAGGAGATGAAGGGTGTCTCTAGCTGCCGTGCTGACACCATGACCCTCAGAAAAAGCTGAGCTGGAGCTTTTAAGCTGAGTGGCCAAAAAATTTTTCTTTACGTGCTTTTCTTGTGGTTGGATTTTGCCTGAGTTCAAGGAATAGCAATACGCTGCCCTACGCCCACACCATGTATGTGTGCGTATCTATACATATATGCACACACACTTGCTGGGGGCCTCCCTTTTGCTGGGCCTTCAGTCTGTGGGGCTGGGTCTCCACCTCTCACTGGGTCTCCACTCTCTGGGCCTCCCCTCCCACGGGCCAGGGTTCTCTGGGCCTCCCACCCGCTATGGGCCTCCCTGCCTCTTAGGGTCTCCACCTCCATGGGACCTTATCCTCTGAGCCTCCCTCTGCTTCAGGCCACCCTGTATGAACCCCCCTCCCTTCCTGGCTCCCCCTCCCTTGGTCTCCCATGCTTTTGGGTCTCCCTGACTTTCTGGGCCTCCTCTTCCATGGCCTGGGATTTTCTGGATACTCCCCCTTTTATGGATGCCTCCCCTTTTTTGGAGCCTCATTTGCTTCGGGGCTCCACTTGTGAGCCTCCCACCTGCTCTAGGTATCATTGGCTCTCCTGTTCCCAGCCTCTGACCGCTCTGAATCTCTGAGCCTCCCCATTTTTTGGGGGGCGTCCAACAATTTTGGGTCACCCCAACTCTCTACAAGCCTCTGCGATGTCAGCCTCCCACTTTTTTATTGGCTTCCCATGCTTTCAGGCATCCTACTCTTTTTGGGCCCTGCTTCCCCCCCACTCCCTCCCCAGTGGGCCTCCCATGCATACACACTCATCAGTCTTCCACTGTGCAAGTCTTTCCCGTCACACTGGGCCTCCCACTCTGTGGGCCGCCATTCCCTGTGCCTCTCCCTTCCTTTCGGCCTGGGCCTCGTAATCTTATGGACCTCCACTTTCTGGCTCTGCCGCTCACTGGGCCTCCACTCTGATCGTCGCCCTCAGATATAAGTATCTCTGTTTCTATATTTGTATTTATATTTGCCTAAAAGCTGTAAGGAAGCCGCGTGGCAGGCAGCTGGGTTGCTGCAGAGCTTTGTCCCTGTCAGGAGGGGCCTCCTGCCAGCCACAGCTCTGCAAAGGGGTTCTAAGGCTTTGGGCTGTGGAGGTGCCTTTGAGATGGGGAGAGCCCTGCCGGCACCTCGGAGTGAGGACCTGAGGGGCTCTCAGCAGCTCCTGCTCATGCCACTGAGCCCTCTGTGACCACAACAAGGACTCACTGTGGTTGGTTTTTGTTTTTTTTTTTAGAAAAGAGGCATTAAATAATTGTAAAGCTACTCTTTGTGAAGTCATCACCTTTGAGGCTATGTGTTCTGAAGCAGGTGGCAATCCTGACTCCTTCATACAGTTTCTGTTTAATAGACAGCAATACGGAGCTGGCTGAATTAAGTAACTCTCACTGCAATATGTGGGATGAAAGGCGAGTATATGGAGAAATATATAGGCTCATGGGAAACAAGGGAAGGATTGCTCCCGTACAATGAGCGCCTGCCGCATTCAGTCCTAGCATAGCATAGGATAGACACAATGAAAGGGCTTCAGGCTTGAGGTTAACGTGGCAGAGCTGGTGGCGAATATGGAGAAAGGTGCTGGAGTAAATTGGAGTAACTGAGTAACTAAAACAGAGTAGCAGAATCTATACTACAGAGTTTTTCACTTCCTTTAAACCTAAGTTATCTTTTCTGAAAGTCCATATCTGGCATGTATACCGCAGACCCAGACTGTGAAAAGTGCCTCAAGCCCAGTCCCTGAGTTTCAGTTAGGTTTTTCATGTTCCAGATGTGGGTGGAATAGTATAGTAGTGTCCTTCTGCTTCCTAATTAGATGTGATATAGCAGAAATTAGAAATATTTGTTTTCCTATGTTGCTAAAGGTTTTTTTAAAAAAGTTGCTTGAGTTATTTGCATGCTGAAAAATGCATGGCTAGAATCTAAGAAATTCTGTGTTTGTCTTATGTGTAGTTTTTAGCTAAATACAGCTAGATAGCTCCAAAAATACTTAACTTTCTCCTGGATATTGATCTGTGTCAAACTGGAATGGTATCAGCTCGTCATGGAAGGCAGAGAGGAGAACTATGTGCACTGTTCCTGAAACGCTTGGGGTAATGCCTACGTCTTTCTGTATTACAGTTGCTGTATTTCAAGCAGTACTTTATGTTATATAATCCCCAAGCAGTTCAAAAAGAGCAACAAGTTGTTTCTTTTACAGTTTCTGCCCGTAGTGAGTAGTGGTCTCAATTTACAGAAGACATTGGGTTAGGATCTTTCCAGCAGCAGCCACCCAGCTGAGACCCTTTGAGTCATGAAGGAGAATGGTAATTCAGGCCAAGCGGTAAACAGCATGCCTAAGACCTCCCGATAAAGCAAGGGGGCAGATGGAACAGGGCTCTGGAATTGTTCTCCTGCTGAATGCACAAGATTAATCTTGCTATTTTGCGGGGGACTAATTTCTTCTTTCACTTGTTTTTTAATTACTTACTCATAGGCTGCTTTTGTGCTTTCACTATTCTGTTGCAAGGCTGAGTTTACTAGCATACTTTTTTTTTTTCCTCCCTGGGGCAATATCTAAACTCATTGTGGCTTCTGTTTATGGAGGTATTTCCAAGCTGATGACAGTTTAATAGTCTGTAATATTATTGACCTCATGACTGCTTGCATGAAGATAACCAGAGAAAGGAGAGCTATAGAAATATCTCTGATGGAAATGAAACTATGATTTTTATCCTTAGCTTGTTAAGGAAACTTTGAGCTTGTGGAATGTGACTGGTCGTATGTGTTTGCTTATTGTTTAGGAGAGGGGGGTGGCAGCATAGCTTCTGCCTACTTCTACTACAAACAGTATCTGCACATCCCAGTTTGAACTGAGAGGGCCAGTGCTGAATCTTAGAGACTTTTCTCTTGCTGTTCATTCAGTCTGTGCCTTATTAGTTGGGTTTGCCAGCAAGTGAGTGTCATATTTTTGTGTTCATTTGTCTTTTGCTGAAAGGAAGGAGAGGAGGGTGTGACAGAGGTTGCTCCAAGTCCTGTTTAGAATCTTATACCTGAGCTGCAGTGCTTGTTTATTGTTGGTCTCATATTTAAGGGAATGCACTTTTGTTTAAACCATATAGCCATTTACTTATATTGCATGTTGTCTGACCATATGGTTCATAACAAGCAGGACACAGATGTTCAAGTAAGCATTTTTTTTTCTCTTAGTCTAATGTGTTTTTCATTTGACATGACTATGACTCTACAGGAGGTGGAGTTAGACCCCCTCGGCTTATACTGTATGTTGTTAGCCAGAGGGAACAACTCCTGATACTGGGACCAGAATGTATCAAACAACCAAGCCACCTGTAGATGCAGCTTTCTCCTTTCCGTATACTAAAGTTTGCTCTCGAGACTTCAACTCATACATCTACAGTGTGAAAGACTTGAACAAGTGCATACTTGTCTGACTGCTGTCATACCTGCTGAAAATGTTTAAACTTTTACCCATAGGCTTAGTCTGATAGTATAGTGAAGATGTGGAAAAAAAATCTATTTCCTCATAAAGCTGCCATGCTAGTTGTAGAGTAGCAGGGTTTCAGTGTGACCCTGTTCTTATTTCGCTCTGTATGGGATTCCTTTTTTCATTTGGGTTGCCATCCATACTCTCAACTCTGTGTTTACATCATACTGTTAAGCGTACTTGACACATAAGCACTCTGTGACTGCTTGGCATGCGTCAGTGGTGGTTGTTGCACTGCAGGAACAGGGTGACTTAAGCCTCCGTGCTGCATCAGCCAGCTCAGGACATGCTCATGTGTCCTGTAATGTGTTCAGACAATCTTCTCCTGTAGTTTGGTGCTCCGTCCATCTCTGGAATCTTTCTCAGAACAGAGCAACTGCTTCCTGACAAAGATGACAAGTAAAACCTCAACCGATTGACGTGTTTCCATACCCCCATGATAAGGTGCAGCTAGCTGTCACTCCCTGCCTGTTGAAAACCAAGTGTATACGGCTGGTTTGTCCTATCTGCCTGGCAAGGCTGGCTAGTTCTATTTGTGGCTCCAGATAAAAGCTGATAAAAAACCAAGGAGCTGGAAATGGTGTGGCCTGTCCCCCAGAAGGTGAGCTCTGCCGGCCTTCTGATAGGCAAAGAATCTCAGGCAGTCAGCAGCTGACTCGGCGCTGGAGTTAATATGAGAATGATGGACAGGGGAGGGATAAGAGACGTTTAGGAGTGCAGCTCCAGGAGCACTATTCAGAGCAGTTGTCTTTGGCTGTTTTATAACAAAGTCACTTAGCTTGCTAAGGAATTACACTGTTGTGTGTTAAAAGTGCAAGTTTAATTGGAGTCTGCGTTGTCTGCAATTGTAATAAATAGTTTTAATTTCTGTTTTACCAGGAGTGCGCTACTCTTACCACACCAAATTGTTGATGGTTACCAGGCAATGGAAGCAGCAGGCTGAGGGGAGGGAGGGTTAGATGAGGAGTTTGGAGGGAGAACAGACTGAGCTGGACGTCTCATTCTTTTACTTTTTGTCTTTAATAAGCATTAAGATTAATAAGAAAGAATTAGTAACTTATAAAGAAGTGAAAAGTTTTTCTCGTAAGCATCATGTACATGAATAACTTTTCTGGAAAAACTAAGACTATTCACTGCAATGTCTTTTACATATATAAATGTGTGTGGGATCAGGCTCTAAATTAGGATGTGCATAAGCAGAAATTTTAATATATCAATTTAAATTGTGATCTGATACAAATGATTATTTTCTATCATTGTCAGTTGATTACAGTTCATTTTACCCTATTGCATGTCCTAGGAGAGGAAACTTTGAGGCTAGCAAAATTACTATAATAAGACTTTATTATTAAGCCTGTGATTCATCTTCTGGGTTAGAGGGAAATGCTGGTTTCAGTACAGTGTATTGCTTAACAGAACAAGCTTTAAGCTTTCATAGTAACAATGTAAAAGTTTACATAGCTTGATTTTGGTATACGTAGAGATAGGTTGCATTATCTTAACAAGGTAATGTAGTATATGTGGTAGGAGTATTTCAAATAGTAGACAGTGTGCCTCTTCTTGATATCAAATATAAATTGGAAAACATAGTTAGCTTCCATATGGTAGCCTAAACTAAAAAAAAAAAAAAATTATCTCATAAATAAGCAATCCTGCCATGAGAATATGGGTGGTGTCCTAAAATTTTCTAGTCCTCACTATGTGGCATAAATGTCTGTAATTTGATTAGGCTATGCCAGGTGGAAATGTTTCACTGTGTATTAATGTTTTACATGCTATAGTGATATCGGATATCAAAAGACAATTACCAGCTAATATTCTTGCTAATTATAAGGCAAAGCCAAGTCTTGGCACACAGGAAACATTCCACACGCTCAGAGTATCCCATGGAGAAGAAACTCTTAGCTTCTATTAAAACATTGGTATAAATTAGCATAAAGCATTTTCTTAATTACAGAGCAAATGTGCTAACTTTCCACTTTTGGGTTAGATGTCTTTCAAGCTTATTTAGAAAAGCCTACATCAATATGTACTTCCAGAATCCTCTGTGGTATGTTTAGGTTCCAGGCACGGGTCTGTTTCTTTTATGTGATGACTTTTGCAAGGCTACATCATCCGTAGCTCAATGAGCTTGACAGGGAAAGGGGAGGGTTCCTAAGTTTAGATTTTGGGATGCTCTGTAATCTTTGACTTTGAACTGGATCTTCCTCCCTTGAAGGACTGGGAAGAAGTTAGGGTCATGTAAGCAGACACTGTATCAACAGGCTGGAATGTGTTTTAAATCATTAGTTCTTTGACCTTTGATCTGTCATCAGATTCCTTCAGTGGTGGCAGGAGAAGGCTACAAACCGGCTGCTGGGTAGTTAGTGCTATTAATAGTTCAGTGTCAGTGGATGGAAGATTTAAATATGAGAACTTTTTTGTAGTAGATATCCGGTCCACTGTTTTAAAGATTTCTGCGTTTCCACAAATACTTCTGAAACAGAGATGGATCTCTGGACACAGTAACATAACTGGTGGATAGAATGTGCTTTTTCCTGAGCATCAGGAAATTATGTGAGGTCCCTTGAAGCCCTGAACCACTGAACCAAACAGCCTTCTTTATGTAAAAGCTCTCCAGGCTTGTAATTCTCTTTCAATACACCATGGTTCTGCTTGCCAACTTGGTTACTGAAATAGCCTTTAACATTATTAAGTAATTTGATTTTTTTTTTTTCTGAAGAGCGTTTGTATTTTCGTTTTTTTCCTAAACCTGAGTGTCTTGGCTTTCATTTAAAGAAAAGGGTATTTCTAGTCATTAAAATGTAAGACATTTGAAAATATAAGCCTGAATTGCTCTAACAGCAGAATACAAATAAAAAGGACAGAAATGTTACAATATTCTGGTTTGGATGGTCAGGACTTCGGGGATCTGACACAAGATCTTGAAGGATTAAAACTCTGCATCTTTTATCTGTGGTAGAAAGTCCCATGGAAGGGAATGAGGAAGAGTAGGTTGAGATTATAAGGGTGAAAATGAAAGAGAAGTACTTGTTGCTGAAGAGACTAGTACACAAATCAAGTGAAAAAGCAAAAAGGGGAACACGCTGTTATCTGTGTACACAGGGAGACCTTATGAGGAACAGCGACAACATGTTTAAGAACACCGAATCAGGTTTGAACAGTTTAGAAAATCCAGGGAGCAATGGGATTCTGCTGTTCCTGGGAAGCTAATGGAGGTTAAAATTTCTCCCATGAGAGGAATTGGGATTCAGATGTGAATTCATGCATTCTGGTAGCTTGAGATGAAAGCAAGCCTCAGTTGCAGCTGTGAGAGTAACTGCCATATCTATGTTTGCATACCTTAGCTGCTGTGTCTGGAAGCCTATTCTTTTTCTTGCAGTGATTCCTGTTGGTATTTCACTTCAGGTTCAGGTAAGGGCCTGGGAAGTTGACTGTAAGATACCTTGGTTTCTTGCAAAATGACCATAACCCTCCTGTAACCCGTAAGCAGCAGGGAGAGCTCTGTTTCTACTTGTTTTCAATAGCAATGTCCTATTTTATTTGGGTCTTTTTTTCCAAATTATTTTTTTTATTTGGATATAAAACACTGAATTGTTAATTTTTGCTTTAGATGTTGACAGGAAAAAAGATCCCATGCAGTTTCATCCCGTTCTAAAGTGGATCCTTGTTTTGCTCTTGGGGGTTTTAATGCTATTAATGGCAATTGGTTGACACTGATCTTAGTTCATTTGGGCCTGAGGTCTCTTTCAGTGACCAAACATTTGACAGGAAATGAAATTAATTGCACTGCTTGGCTGATGTTGATGAATGCTGACAGATGCCATGTCAGATTTTAACAAGCTACTGGATCCCTTTGAAAGTAGAGGGCCAGCAGGATGCTTTACAGGTGTTTGAGTGGGGCAGAGCATCCTTGTAAGAATATGGAAGGTTGCTTGTGTTTGTTGTCGATGTAGCCTTCATTTGCCTGGCTTGTTTCATAAGTCTATGGATGAGGCAGATTTGTTTTTGTTCTAGTCTTAATCCTTGGTTTGCTTATTTATAATCTTTTCGGAAAGATCTCTCATCTAGATAGTTACAACCAAGCTATCCCAGGCTAAACTTTGATATTTTTTCCACTGATTGCATTTTCTTCAAGGTTCATTTCCCACAGACCCGTAAATGACTTTGATCTCCACCTAGTGCTTAGTTTAATGTGAAAGGTGTTTTAAATGGTTGAATGATTCTTGCCATTGTTTCCATCCTGGTCCACAAAGCATTGATATTTCAGTTGGGAAGCTGTCACATTGCTACATTATATATGGCTGTTGTTTGCTTGCTGTTGAGCTCAGGTACTAGCTATTGTCTGTTAGATTGCTAGAAAGACTGAAATATATGCATGTCAGGTGCGGACAGGAAAGTTTCCCTGTGCAGTGTTGTTTGTATCTCCAGTGTTAAGGAGAAAACCGAAGAAAGCTGACCTCATAGGACTAAAGGCAGTGTCATGGCGTTGATTAGGAAGTTATTAAGTTAAAACTCTGAGCTCATCTGAAACTCAGTCATCACTAGTGGTTTCAGTTGAGTGAATGCTTGCATTAAACGCTTAGGAGTTTCACTCAAGTACCCCACTGAGAATTACTTGTGTCATAATGACAGTGGCACTCATTGGTCCTGCAGGCAGGATGTTTGAAATGTTTTTCATTTGAAAGGTTTTTCAAGGGAAGAGAAGGGCCTGGCTGGAGGCTAGAGGATGCTTCTCATGGGGATCCCAGAGCCATTTAGGGGAAGAGGGGAGAAATGCAGTCTCATCTTTTGCTAAATCCTTCTTCCAGCTGGTGACTAGATAACAAAGCAGATCTTAACATTACCTGTACTTGTTTCATGTATATAAAGCTCTTTTGACTTCCCAGGGTTGTTTCTGAAGCCCATGTGTTGAAATGAGAAGAGATTCCGGAACAACTGGGAATGCTGGACGCAGTTCCAAATAACTTGGGTCAAAATGCATCTCTCATCAGTGTATGGCAAAAAAAATCTCCAGTGACATGAATGTGACAGTTTTCAGGATCTCTGTTACAGCTTTTGCAAAAGAGCTGAATGCAATTTCTTAATGGTGCTTTGTAATCTTTCTGCAGTGGTAGTGCTGCAGCATGGCTTCTGAGATTTACCTTTCTCTTGTGGTCTTCTGATGTGATACTTTGAGGTACATTCATTCTTTAAATGACTTAAGGAACCAGAGGTTATACCTTCAAGAAAAGTGTTGATAAGAGCAATTATACAAAGGCAGAGAAACACTTAGTTCATTTGAAATGTGGAAACTTTAAACTTTAATAAGAACATGAACCTTGCTTTAATCAATACAGGATTTGTTAAGCTGTCTCTTAGGCAAAAAAAAGAAACAGATTTTTCCTGTGTATTTGTTTAGATGTAGATGATAAACTGAAACATTGCCAAATTCCTTTCTTCCTTCAAACAAGAAATCCATTATGTCCTAAGAAATAAATGTTATATGAATATTTCCGCACTTGAGAACAGCACCATTATTCTATGAAGCTTAGAAATACAAGAAAGAAACAAAACCCCAACAGGAAATTGAGTTTGCACCTTGTTTAATGCATGGTGACAAAGCAGATCATTAGACTTTTCTTAATGAATAGCATTCACTTATGCAAACTGAGAGCCCATGCTCATAGAGTTGGCTTGTGTGGTTTTGTTTCTTCAGTGTTGAAACAATTTTTACTTAGGGCCTGTTTTTTCAACTCTCACTGACAGTAACCCAATGGAAATCCTGCATAATGCTCAGTAGGATCAAATCCTACTTCCATGCACTTTGAGAAAATCTGATCTCTTCATTTTCATCATATCCGTTAAAGCTTGGAAGTGACTCAAGAATGCTTTGAGTCCCTTGGAGATCACAGGCAATTGGATTACTCTTGAGCAGCTACCTTTTGTTGCAGTAGCCCAGGCTTGCTATACACAGACCCTGTAGCTTTGAGAGCTGACAGCAGCACTGATGGTATCTCCAATCTTTTGTGCTCCAAGGATGCAAAATAGTAGCTCCAGAGAGTAGTTCAAGAGAGAAAAAGCTTTGTAGGTCTGTGTTTTCCATACTGTGTGACGCAGGATTGTATTGCAGCTTATTCCATTCCCAAGAGAGGCAGGATGGGCTGTTTAGAATATGAAATCCTTTGATATACAGACTCAGAAAAAGGCTGAGTTCCTCCAGGAGCTGTTGAAGATAATGGTTTTCTTCTTTTAGTTGAAGAAAAATGCTGATTTTTTTTGTTTGGTTGGTTTTGGTTTTTTTGTTTGGTCTCTATGCTTGTGGTACTTCAGGGAATAGAAATGCTCCCCAGTGTCTCCTGTTTCAGAAGCGAGGTTCTGGTCATGTGAAATGGAATTTCTCCCATCATATTGAGCCGCAAGGGTTCTTGGGGAAATGTTATTCTCCTGTAGAACTATTTCCATGTGATGGATGTTTACAGAATATCTCTCGTTTTTTGCCACCTCAAGCATGATTTGTGCATTGCTCCACTAATTAATTCTTTCAAAGTTGTTTTTCCCATCAGCATAGGAAAAAATGAAAGAACATAATTTGATGTTTCCTATTAACTGTCATCATTTTGATATTCGTTTTTCTTTGATGACATGATATTTGTATCACAGCAATTACCTAGATCACACTATTGGGATTTATTGTACGTATGTAGTGATCACAGCTGATGTGTCTTCGTTGCCTCTGCTGTTTGTGGCATGAATGATGCTGGGCAGATGGTCTTTCTTTTTAATAAAAACAATCACAATTCATCCATCTTTTCTGTGGTATTTCTACAGTAGTCATAAATATGTGTGCTAAGGCAATATGTTTAAGCTTGAGGGGATTTGTTGTCAGAACCATGACTTCTGCACAGTTGCAAAAAGGCGAGGCAGGGGGGAAGCTGTTTAAATCCCTTCCTTGTTTGCACACCACATTGTACACCAAGTGTGGATACAGTCATGTTCATCCTTTCTGATTTGATCTCTGACTCAAAGTGAAAGCAGCCTGCTGGAACAGCATTTTTCCAACCATGGATGTTAACAGTCTGGGTGACCCTTGTTTCGCCCATGTAGCTTAAAGCTGTGATTAGTGATGGGAACACATGTGCTAAAGTGTCTGCAAAAATCCATTGTAATGTGGGGTTGCCAGGACTTGTCTAATTCTTGCAGATTGGTGTGGGCTCCCTGCTGTGAGTACACCAAAGATGATGGATCTGCAAGTGGTTCACATCGTAAGCAGGTCTGCATGTGCCTGAATTCATGACTTTCCAGTATCAGAGAATTTTAACTCATTCTCAGTTATTGACAAAAACAATAAGAGATTGGGTGGAAAGGAGACTTCATAAAGAAAAGGGCAATAGAGGGAGCTTCTTTTTAATAATAGTAATTACTCTCTTTAAAAGACTTGCCAAATAATTTTATCCCCCATTTTCATCGCTAGGTGTGAATCCCTGTGGCTACACAAAAGAGATAGAGCTTAATAATTGTGAGTGCACGAACACTTTCGTTCAAAGTTTGTAGTGTTTTTTGCAAGCAATGATCTGCCACAGACCTCTGCATGGTATGTTGAAGCTGGATTTTCAGAAGCTAGAACAGAGGTTGGATTGAAAGTTACTTTTGATCATCCTACCTTGTTAGACTCATTGCCTAGGCAGGTAAAGAGAGCCATAATGACTAAACGAGTTTTTCAAAAGGTGACTCATTGGTAGAACTGGGGACCGTAGTAAAGAGCCAGAGAGTTCATATATGCAGCTTCTGAGACAGGTCCAGCAGCATGCTGAGTGCCTTCAGCTTGAAGCTGAAATATATATAGACTTGGACGTTAAAGCTGCAAGCTGAATTACAAACTAAAGGAGGTTAGGAAGAAACTTTTGCATAGACACATGAGTACTCCATAGCTTTTTTATGAAATTTAGCAGCTTCTGAAGCACCTAGTATTGACCACTCCATAACAATACTCCAGTTCATACAGTGCAACCACAGGATCTAACAATCTGAATACTGATGTAATCCTTAACAACTTTTAGGCATTAAAGTAGAATTCTCAGCTACTCCATGATCTAATTGTAAGGATCCACCAAAGGTAACTTAGAAAAGCAAACCTATTGTGAGTAGGCTTACGTTTCACCTCTGGACCTCCAGTGGAAAATGTCTAGATGGTCCCCAACTCAGGAAGAGTCTGAAATGAAGCAGTGATGTGGTATAAAGGTCACAGTATTTTCTGCCTAATGGTTACATGCTATTGTACCGTTAGTTTGAAAATAATATTTTAAACAAAATGGCGATCAGTAGAAGAAAACACAAGAATGAAAGGGGTTTTTTTTCTGTAGGTGTACCTGAAAACCAGCTTAGAGCATTTTGCAGCATTATAATAGAGCCTTAACAATAGTTCTGTGTAATTCTCCTAAGTCATTGATAATTGAGTTTTGGCTGCTTGTGGATTTAATGCCACCATGAAATGTAATTTGTTTGCACATGAAATATTAACACTGTTCTATGCAGAAATGTGAAACCAGAAAAATGCTAGCACTGATACTGCTTCAATTCTAAGTTGTATTTTAGTGCATTCTGTTTATTGTTATTCTATTTATTATTGTTACAGTAACACTCATTAGATTTATGAGGCTTGGCAACAGGCAAACTCAAGAATTTGCAATCCCTGCCCCAAAACCTTGCAATTTTAATTTTCAAGGCAGGTAGATAATAGGATATTAGCTCATTATAACAGGGCAGAGAATGAATGTTGTGTATGACATTGTGCTTGGAATTTGTGGTGGAGAGATGAATTGAACCCAGTTCCCCTGATAATCTTTCTGTATTTCATATTTCAATTTTTCAAGGACACTGTAACTGCAGGGACCTATAATGCTGCTTATTTATTTTCCCTTAATAATCAGAATTTCTGATATTTGATATTTCTGATATTTGATCTGAATGTACTTGAATGTTAGGAAGAGGCATGAGATGGAATTGCTTGCAGAGTAAGAGTTAAGCTAGCGTCCTATACCACTGTGAAGAGTAGTTTCTCTTACTGAATTACACAGATACAGCAATATACAGAAGAGAAGTAGGAGTGGCTGAAACCAAAATGCCTGGGAGCTTGTCATATATATATTTGTTTAAGAATTCAACTAACAGCTCCTATTTATGTTTTCTCACAGAGGTGAATAAAGAGGACTTTTTAAAGCTCATATGAAGCAAGTAGTATTTTTGATGCTACTGTGGGATGTTAGATCGGTTCAAGTCCTTTATTCAACACAAGCTAAACCAGAAGTGTGAAATTCAGTCTCCCATCTCCCATGGCTGTTCTGGGATGGATTGCTTTCTTTCTCCTGTGTTTACCAGAAATGCAAATGTAGCACTATGAATATTTTCTTAAAGCAAAACAGGCACCTGGTTGTCATGTGTTTTGGTTTGGGTGAAGGAGCGTTTAACAGTGGAAAAACTGCCAAGTCACAAAAATCCCTGACTAGTCCTTCACCTTTTTACTGACACAATTATTTTTCCCAATAAATTTCTACATGGCCACAAGTCTATGTGCAAATATTAGCGTTGTTTATCTTAATCCATGAAGTACAGGGAGTATAATATGTGAAATACTAACAGAAAACCGATGCAGATTAGGCACTCAAAGGTAATAGTAGTTCTTGGGACATTAATTTGTTCAGAATACCGGGGGGGTGGAATATTCTTTATTCCTATTTGCTTTATTCAGTATTCAATATACTGTTGTATAGTTTGGCTGCATATGTCATGAAGTACGTATAGTGGAGATGTGGCTAGATTTTTAATGCTTGCTTGTCTCTTCACTGCAGCTTATTCCCAGTATTTATGTCTAAATTAATACTGTAAAATCAACCTGAACGTTTCAAAGGTCATACTTTTTAAAGCAAAACAAAAAGTGTTAATGCAGCAATGGCAGAGCAGCTCAGTGTTATCTGGGGACTGGAGGAGTTAATCTAAATCATACAACGTTTCTAAAATATTTGTTGTTTCAAAAAGATGCAGCACCATGAAAGCTTCTTAAAATAAAGCACATGCTTGCAGGAAAATGTATGCTAGTGTATAACATAGTAAAATCTGTCTTGTTTATGGAATCATATATTTCCTTCTGCTCACCTCCAGTTCCAGAAGTGAAAGAAAGATTGCATTGGTACAAATAATTCTGATAACTTGATTAACTGGATGATTGGAGGTAACTGAGGTCTTGACGATGATCAAGCACATGAAAGTTATGGTTATGCAGATTCCTCCAAGGAAAGTCTTTATTACAAGCTGTCTTGTAGCCAGAGAATATCAACCATCTGCTGGGATGTCAAGGCATATAGTGAGAGGAGGAGAAGGCAAACATCTGATAGAAGGGAGGAAGACCACCAGGGTCATCTCATTTGTTGACAGCATAGACTGTTGCTAACATCCTTAGTAGGTGTATTTTTCCAATCTATCTGTGTGGTTTTTTTCTTCCAGTGTGTGGCTGTGACTTGGCACAAGGAGGCTTTTTCATTAAGAATGGGGAGTATCTTTGCACCTTGGATTACCAGCGCATGTATGGTACCCGCTGCAACGGTTGTGGGGAGTTTGTGGAAGGCGAAGTAGTGACAGCTCTCGGAAAAACTTATCATCCAAGCTGCTTTGCCTGTACTGTTTGCAAGTAAGTTATCCCTTTCAACTAACATGGTGTGAACTCAGCACAAGGAAAACAGGGGGAAAGGTATCACCGTGAGACACAGGTCTCAAGACACATTTCTCTTTGGGAAGCATTTGATTGGAAAAGATCTACTGCAAGTCTGACTTTGAGGGTCTTCAAAATACCACTCATTTATTTGGGGGACACAGCTTCTCTGTTACATATAGCTCCCTGTTCTCAGAAAGTTACTCTCAAATATGAAAGAATTAAATACCAAGCTTACATGTTGAGATAATGGACATAGGTTGAGTTGAGCTCAGGTGATCAGCCCAGCTTGATGGGAGAAATGAGGTAAAAAGAAATTCTGGATACTACAATAGAGAAGTTATTTGGGCTATGAGAACAGTTAAACAATTGAAAACATACTGGAAACTCACTTCTACATTTTATAAGAACACATGGCTTTGAGACAAATGTGATCCCCATCTTCTTCCCAAATGCTATTTCTTGTCCCCGGTAGGAGAACCAGGGAATAAAAAGAAGTATACTCAGGCTGTGTGGGTGGGACAAAAGGTGGTATTTTTAACTTATATTTTTGTTTAAACTCTCACTAAGATATTAATTCAGAATTTAGGAGACTACTGAGCAAATCTTCCGCATGATTTCATAGCAGTTCTATACTTGAAAATCTCAACTGAGCTTTACAGCCTAAACTCAACCCTAAGTCCCTATTAGTTGGCTCTAGGCACTGAGACTATGCTAGAATTTAGGCTGTCTTAGCATGTACCTTATTGCTATGGTTATCAGTATAATATTATGGATACACTAGGAGAATAAAGCTACTGTAGGCTTTTATAGTAGTGACACATTTTTATAGTAGTAAAAATCTTCTAGACATAAAGTGAAAGTAAAGTGATATGGTGCCATCATGATTGTACAGAAAGCCAACTGTGTTATGTGTATACTTACTATTTACTAAGCTGGAATTAAAATGGCCATCAGGTTGTTTGTTTCTGCTGTTCTGAGCTCTGCAAGTTAAATGGAACTTACCTTAAATAAGTTTCAGTGTAATGCCTGAGAGACACACAAGAAGCATCAGATAGAGATGCAAGTAGATTTCATAGAGAGGGAGGACCCAAAAGACAGAGCCTGTTCCTTTATAATCTTGGAGGAAAATAGGACAGTGGTGTTCTCCAGAAGTCAGAATCTGACAGCGGTCAAATGGTCTGAAACTTAATGCAGGAGGATGACATAAACAAGAAAGGTAAGAATCTGCGTTCTGAGAAGAGTACCTTGTTGGAGATCCCGTCATATGATATATCTGGGTATTAGTGTGGCAGACCTGCCAGGTGCCACTCTAATCTTTCATAGCTATCTCTGATGAGTAGTTTAAATACTTTGTCCTATAGACTAGTACATTTTTCAAGACCTTTTCTGTTGAAAGTATTTTGATCATTTTTCCATTTGGTTTTAAATAGTCTGTGAATTTACTGCATATTGGTAATCATATGATGTGTATGTTTCAGATTCATTTCCCAAGGACAGTGTGAAAGTAGATGATATAGTATGAAACATGACATCAATTTTCTGTACGTAAACTTGCATCAATCTTTTTATGTTGAGTGAACATTGGAATAGATTCATGAAATGCAATATTGCTGCTTATTTGTTTATGGCCCACTTAGGAATGGCAGTAGAAGGGAAACTAGAACAATGCCTTAAACATTTTGTTTTGTGGAAACAAGCAGATGTTCATTTGTTAAGCACGGTTTTGGAGTAAGGTGTGGTGTAGGGGGGGTCTGTACTCAGCAGCTTCAGCTGCTTACTAAAGATTTGGAGTTACTAAACCTCATTTTAATGACATGCTCATACAAAATGCTGTTCATCCTCTGTTTTGTACACTGAATAAGAGTTAACAGCGATGGCAACTTCTGCCTGACACACATTCTTAACATTTTGTTGGGTACAGCAAATAATCTCAAACTTCCATAGCGTATTCAGCCTTTACCTTTCTCCTAATACCATCTGCACAGGTAGCAATTACAGTGGTGGTTCTGTAATGTAGATACCTATTTTAAAGCTCCAGGAGAATGAATGTGGATAACGTTTCATTTTTTTTACAAACTGCTACATCCACTGTAATACAGTCACGTATTTCATTGCTGAGTACAGCATTTATGAGAGACTAGCTCCATATTCCTTCACTAGCCTCAAGACCAATTCCAGTTCTTCCTTTGAGTTCTCTTCTGTACCGTTTGCTACCCACAACATCATGCTGAGACCATCATAAATATAGCTGTTGTGTCTAAGTGGATTTCACTGACGTCTACTCTTTAGATAAAGTATGTTTGATAGCTTATTTAAACCAAAATACAAGGCAAGTCTAACCTCTGCTCTGCTTTCATCCACAGATTGCATTTCTTCCAGTGCCTGGCTTTGCCAAGGCCACATTGCAGAAACTATTTGGCCTGAGTTTCTGTAAAATGTTGATTCCACTGGGGGAAGGCAGCAAAATCAAGGCATAGGGAACAGAGGAAAATTTCTGGCATAACCTTTGCTAAAATACATTTTTCTCTTTAACTCTGCAGACGTCCATTTCCACCAGGTGATCGAGTTACCTTTAATGGAAGGGACTGTCTCTGTCAGATGTGTGCTCAGCCAATGGCCTCCAGTCCAAAAGAATTGTCTGCCTCAAGCAGTAAGTATACCATCTTCTTTCTGAAGCCTCTCATTTTCCCAGGCTGATCGTCATTTGGTTGAAACTAACTTAATGCAATCTTTTTGGTTTTGTTTGTTTTTTTTTTTATTTTACTTTTCTTCACCTTTAGAAATGCAAACTATCTCTGGGAACCATCCTTTTTTGTTTCTTTTTTTTTTTTTTTCTTCATTAAAAGTGTCTGGTACTACAGGTGAGAAGAGACGATTACATATTTAAATATGAAAAAAATTACTTTTCCCCCATGACTGGATTTTTAAAAGGGCTGATTTTTCTTTTATAGGCACTGGAAAAGTATCTAATTGATGAAACCTGAGGTTTCAGAGTTGATAGATTTCATTTTTTTCATGTATAATTGCATAGGTTTAAGTATTCAAAAGAGGACAAAGCCAGAGGAAATTAAATTCTTCTGCTATTTAACGCTTTAATTTAATTAAATTGTCCTTCAAAAGGAGTATCACCAGGATTATGCTTCTAGTAGACTGATACCACAATGATAGTGTGATTAGAACCTCAAGAAACCATTACAAAAAAAGAGAGAAAGCAAGTTAAAGGGAAAGAGAGAGAACAAAGAAAGTTTGGGAGGGAGATTAACTTGGTTTGCTGTTGGGTTTTAATGCTTTTAAAAGACAATTTGTGAATTAGTGATATTAATCTCTGCCTCTGGTTAATTTTTTTAATCTTCGGGGATTTTTGATTCTTTCTCTGACTGCTGGATTGTACTCAGCACTCTAATCTGTAATGACTTACCCAGTATACTTTCATAATGCAAAATGGCTACAGATTTACTTGTGACACTAGGTGGTTTTCCACCAATGTTGGCTTCCATCAGGGATACACTGTATTTTGTACTGGTACTTGGCTTTGAGATCCTAGGATTATAAAATGCAATGTAAAGGCAAAGTTGGATAATGTTTGTGCTCAGCGGATGAGTCAAGTGAATCTCAGGTTATCTGATTTGCCTGAGAACATGTAATCAGACACTTAGCAAAATAGAAAATGAGAGACTTTTTTTGTTATCATGCCTTTCTGTCTGTTAAGTGATACTTTTCCGCTATCACTGTAGATTTGGAGCTGAAAATGCACAGGCCTAATCAGTTAAGGAAGAACTTAGGAACCTGAAGAAAGGCTTACAAGACTTACTAACCAAAATAGAAATGTATGAGGTACTTCAGGCACCCAGAGAATCCTTCTGAGACAAAGGAATTATGTGGAAATTCTATTTGAATTACTGATATTTAGGAGGCATAATTGTCAAGGAACTGCAAGGCATAGGGACCTCGGACAGTACTGACATTCTTTTTCTAAGCATGTCACAGGACTGGTTCCCAAACGACTGGATCTTCAATGACAGAAGTATCTGGATCGCACTACATCTGGTCTCAAAAAGTGGCACACTTGTCCAGCAGTGTGGCCGCTTCCCGGATACATGACTCTAGGTGCCAGAATGCCCCCTAGCAAATGATAGGCTAAAGTTGTCTGATGGGGAGCAAGCAAAAGAGTTGGAGAGTCACTTCCTGATAGCCATAGTCTCTGCTTGAATTGCTGCTTGGGTTTCACACTGAAGTCATAGGTAGCAGGGATTATGAAACAATCTTCACTGCTACTTGTGATGAGATTTATTATTCTTTTTTAATCAGAATTGGGTCCTGCTGGGCAAGCTGCCTTATCAGTACACACAGCAAGAGAGCTCTTGCTTGTAACAGTTTAGAGTGCACTACTTTGAAATCTGCAAGTACCTACCACTGTGCACCTTGTTCTTTTATGGACAAAGACTTGTAGAAAGATATAGTATAGAGTTTCTGTCCATTTTAGAGCAAAACTCTCCAAAACAGACAAATAAAAGTGAGACCATCATGTGTTTGTAAGTTCAAAAAAACTCAATTAAAGGCATACTAATGAAGCGTCCTCTGTCTTCAAAGATATGCCAGCTGCTGCTTTAGCTTTGTGCAAAAGTTGAGTTAGATATGGAGAAGTCTTTCTTGCTGGCACTGAAGAGTAAATTTTAATTAGTGTAAGCTGTTCCAGATTTCTTCCACATCTTTCCTGCTGGCTGAATCAGACTCATCAATTTTTTCTAATGCTTTGCCCTTTTTTGAAAGGATGGTTTTTTTAATACAAGTTCTTCTAGAAGATAATCTCATTCACGCTGTGCACCTATTTTATATCCTATATTGCTGTCAGTTTCCTCTGATTACTTCCAAGTAGATTGCTAGAGGAGGCTTTCCTTAAAACATAGGAAGCTGGAAGTGAGGAAGTTCAATAGACTGAAAGTATATCAGGTTTGATTGGTTTATATAGTGTAAAAGGAAGCCTTCTATCCACTAGAATGTCTGCATTAATGCTGACGTGCCATTTTCTGATGTCTGTTACTTCACATAAATTACAGGCTTATTGACAGCTTTTCTTGGATTTTTTCAAGAAAAATCAAATGCCTCTAAATACAGGGGTTAACATCTTCAGTGACATGAAGCTGAATATTCTTACACTCTTTTATAGTGCACACCAAGGAAAATCAGAAGGAAAAATACTGATTAATTAATTTTCCTTTTTTGTTTAATATTAGTTGCGTCCATGGTACTTATTTACTGTATTTATATTAATAATGTATTTCTTTTACTGCACATGCATTACCTGGAATAATTACAGCTATTTTCTTGTGGAACCATTTTGGTGACTCCTTTTTTATTTTCACTTTCTAAGACAGTCTTTTTCAGTATGCAGATGCTATAAAGTAATCATAATTCATAATTTAGTCAACCCTATTCCTTAGACACTGCTAGATGTACACACTAGCTTTGGGATTTTCATTTATTCGACAGGAAATCTAATACCAAATACCTGTAAATAGCTTTGCAGACAAATGAAATGGATGGTGTTCGTTTTTGTTATTGTTTTATTTCATATGACAGCTTGATAAATGAGATGTGATCTGTAAAGTGAAGTGACTGGACAGATGTAGAGCAGCACAGAAGCAGGGGAGAAGTAGATAACACTAAAGGACTAAAATGTGATGTTGATGGCTTGGATAGTTCAGAGTTTTCAAGGTTCTGCCAAAGACAGGAAGTTATTTTATTTGGGGCCTGACAAAGGAGTAATACAAGTAATGTATCCTGGTAATTACTATTTATGTTTTAAACAGTATCCATGTTTTGTATACAACATCATGATTGCCTGGTTTGTACTATCTTAAGCTCTACTTTCTGTTGTGTTCTAGATACATGCTAACACACCTGTGTTTGTTATGCTCCATATAATCTTTACAGAGAAGCTGTTGTGCAGGCATCTATTATTTCTAAATTTTAGGCAAGACTGCAACTTGTGTGCTTGGCTATTTGGTGATGGGTGCCCTACTTCCCCCCCCCNCCCCTCCCACCCATTTTACCTTCTTTTAATTGCGATCTTCTGTGTTGTATCTCTGTTCCGTATACAACAGCCTCATTTCACTGTCCCTCAGCATTTTGTATTGCATATCCAGTGCACTGGTTTTGAAGGCCACCTGTAAAAATCTGCAAATTATATATATTTTTTCCTAATCTCATGCTGTAATTTAGAGTGAAAAAGAGTCAAAGCCAAAGTCATAAAGTCATAAAAATTAGAAAATTTTAAATCAGCTGGTAAGTGAACTGATGTAGACATTTGAACATAAAAATCCCGAGTTTAGTCAGACCTTCATTGTTAAAAATACTACACTGGCTTGCATTTCTTCTTGAACGCACAAGAGGTGTCGTGGAAAGTACAGCTGGGAGTGGAGCGGTCGTGGAAAGATCTCCCACGCTCGGGGTTGGCACATGAGGTGGTGCCAGCAGTCTGTGCTGGTGGAGCTCGCACCAGCAGTCTTCTGGCTCAGGGATCATCTTTGAAATTCTGAAGACATTACTTGTCTTTGAACAGTTTAATACATTTCCCTCTTCCTCAAACAGAGATTTTTCCCTAAGGCATTCCACTTCACTATTTCCACGATAAAGCACTTCAGTATTAAGAATGTTATGTTATTTCGCTACCTGAGATTGAGGTCTTTGTTGGTTCCTTGTCTGCTGCTAGTAAGGAAGTTTTAGTTATTTCTGACTACCTTTTTGCTGAAAGGTTGGATCATTTTAGTGAATTTTAGTGGTGTGCATGAACTAATTAAGAAATTGCTTTTCAAATAGAAAGTGGGCTTTCTGGATGGATAGGAAAACACTCCCTATCCAAAAGAAACAGAAGCATTACAATCACCTAGCAAGAGTTTTCATTTGAAATATTCATTTTCTTTTAAAATGATGGTGGAGACTTTCACAGTTTCCTCTTTTTCAGTGCAATAGATGCTTGTGTCCTGTATATGTGGAGATATCCAGAGATCATACTGTTTGGAAGGAAGCATGGGGAAGATACGTCAACTCCCCTTCCTTTGTAACAGTCTCTCCTGTGATTTAAAAGAGCATTACAGTACAGCCAAGATGCGGACCAGAGTTTTCAAAATGGCCAGTGTTACATATGCATAAATAATCTTTAGTGCAGCTGTTCCCCGACCAGCCGGCGTCCACGTGGAGATTTCACAATACTGTTTTGTATGTTTGACCTTGTCTGGTTTGCACATTATGTTCTGGTTCAAAGAATGTAAGTTCTCTGGGACAAATGCTTTCATGCCTATCAGCACAGAGTCTAACCGAGTTGGGTCCTGGCTCACAACTGGGGATCTTAGCTCTATTGTGATGAATAATAAGCTTAATGCTTAATGAACTTGTGGGAGAAAGATATCTTTGTTAATTATTCAATAGCCTTATCTCTTCAAATAAGATGCAGTCAGTGAAGCTCCAAGTAAATATCTGAAACTTTCAACAAGGTTTCTGGTTATGCTGAAGTAGAGCAGAGCCAACATACCTTACCTGTTGAAGAAGGTGGGCAGGAAAAAACAGTTTTCTTTTGCCTCACTGCCCAGAAAGTGAGGGGAAGGTGAGATTGAACAACGAAGCAACAGAACGGAGAAGATGCAAATTTACTTTGCAGTCTTCCTTTAAAGACTCTCAAATTCTTGATGCAGTTTTATATTCAGGACGTAACTGTCCTTTCATTAGATACAGATAGAAGTGATTGTTGCCAGTATTCAGAAATAATGCCTGAGCTGATTCATAGGCATCACAGACTTCTCCATTAGAAATTAGCTGAGTGGATAAAATGGATGCAAAACTCCTTTTAATCATAGTTCTTGTGAAAAGTCTGTAGCTAGGATTTGTAACTGTTCAGCCACATTTGACTCAGTTTTCATACTTTTGTTCTTTATCCTTTTTTTCCTGAGCTGTCTGAAAACTCCTTCAGATCCATAGGGAGGACTTCAAAAGCAAAGGGGGAGAGTTGGCTGGCTGTTTGTAAGCAAGCTATCTGCAGTGATTTGTGGCTTTAAAGGGTATTAAGCAACATCCAACACATGATTTTGAGCTGATTCTTAGGAAATAACCTACAATTTCACACTGTATATCAAGGCTTCATAGTATATAGGTATTGTACAAATACTTGGCACAGATGTGGGTAGGCTTTGTGTGTAAGACACTGAGCCCAGTTTTGCCTGGGGATACACAGTCACAATATCCATAAACTTCAGTGAATGCCCTGGGGAACGTAGATGGGCTCAACAATTTTGGTTTTGAACATGCATTTTTAAAATGTAATTTTTAAAATCCTGTGTATAATTTTTAACCTCAAGGGTTTAATATTGTTTGTGTGCTATAACATAAAGATTTTCTTGTTTCATAATTCCTGACTTATCTGCTTAAGATACAGAAACACTCGCGTATCTCTGTGACATTCAAGCCTGATACCTATGTTTAGGTACTGGAGATTCAGTTGAGAATTTTAGGGACTTGACAGAAGGGCCTTGTGTAGTTCTATACCTCTTTTTCTTATTTACCGTAAAATGAAGACATACGACAGACATCATTGTGGATTGATTTCAAACACTGTGATTTAAATCACTGATTGTAATCATGTTTTACCTAAGAACCCAGGGAACCTTGATTAGAATAACTGATTGTAACCTTGTTTTACATTAGATTTTTAATTATAAAAGGCTAATTGATAATCATGAGGATATTCCATATCTGTACACATTTACTTAAACTAATATAGCTCTGCATAACTTCATCATATTCTTTAACATGTATATTTTTCCCTAATGACTATTTTTGCTCATAATTTATGTCAATCTCTATTTGAATGGAAATTGAAATTTAATTAGAATGCATAAAATAGCATTATGGATTTTTTTAATTTCAGAAAGTACCTGAAATCTGCTAGACACATGAAGAAAGTAAATGCATTAAAATATATTTTAATTTTGGAACTACTGATTTGTTGAGGGTCTGTAGCTTATAAAACTTTACTTTGGATCACCATGTCCTTAAAGATTTTAAAAGTGACAGATCTTATCATACCTGATGTTGTTCACGGATAAGAAAAGAAAAGCAAGTTTCTTCTCTGTGCTTTCAAGATCCCATTTGTATTTTTAACTTGGATTTAGTTAAATTTAAAATTTAAAAATCCAATTTTAATTAAAATCCTTTATTTTTAAATATCAGTATTTAATTCTCCTTACTTTAATCTAAATTTGATTATAATAACCTTGCAGGGTGACTACATTTATGACTTAATATATTGAGCATATAGTGGGTCTAAAATTTTACCGTGCCCCGCTTTTTTCAGAATAAAATAAGCAAATCAACATGCATGAAATGATACAAAATTCAGAGAAATTATGCAAACCCAAGCACAGTTCCTTTCTGGCAAAAGCTGTTAAGATTATGCCTAAGAATACGTAGCTCTTCCCTTGATAAATCCTTCCAATGACACTGGCCTATTTGCATGATTACTCCAAGAGGATTTATTCTTTTGAAGAATGTTTGCAATTTTTGAGGCATTTTCATCATTTGAATTGCTTTCTTGGATTAATTTTAGTCCTCGCTTATGTTTCATAATAATGGCTAAATTACTCGAGTAGCCTGCATTTACTCAGCTATTTCTTATTTTACAAGGACTGGTATTTTCACTGCTGCTTTATAAATTGCCGTAGATCCTTCTCTGGAGGTGTATAAAGCATTATTATAGACTTTTGGGTGATAGAGACAGAGCAGCAACTGTACTGAGAATATAGTTGTGGCAGGGCAGGAAGTTTCCGATTTACAAGTTTTCTATCAGAAAATGTTCCTTCACAAAAACTACTGTTTTTCAGGAAGGTGTTTTCAGTCCAGTTTGCCTGTTTCTTTTGTATACTTTTGTGTTACACGTAAATTGGGCAGAAACAATTGTGAGTAGACTATATGAGTATACTAAATAAGTATCGGTTCTTATTTGTCTAAGCGTAACCCTATCTTGAACTTGGAAATCAAAACGTGTCCATCTCCTTAGCTTTTACAGGAGAAGTACTAATCAAAAGGTCATTCCAAAGAAATTTCTGGGGGAAGTGCAAGGAATTACTCAGTAAACGGGCATTGCCTGAGGAGGCATCGCTAGCTTGGAAAACACAACTATCAGAGGAGATCTCCAGAGATAAGAGTATCTGGGAACTGTCATATTCAGAAGGCCTGCCAGGTAGTAAATCAGGAGTCAGAGGTCAATTAAAAAAAATGTGAAAAGTGAATTAGTTGTTAGCTAGACCTTAGTTTGCCGTAAGTTATCGGGGCATAAAAACCTTCCTAAAAGTTTTCGTATCTTTCATTCCTAATGTTGGAGTTTGTACCCTGTTGGAACTGCTTGTTTTCCAAGAGCAGCAATTGAAAATTACCCAAAATAGTCTGCAGATGAAGAGGCACGATGTGCTATCCATGAGCTGGGTATTAAACAGAGAAGCTCATTTGTTAACTGAGCAATTCACTTGGAGTACTGCAAGTTGGAATTGTGAATTTGAAATCAGCTGGAACTACCCGAGTACCGAACTGTAGTAAAAGAAATAATGGGGTGAAGACTAGCCTCAGCTTAGATACACCTGGCTGTGGTTTATCCTTCAGAGTAGTTTTACAGCTGGGACTCTGGGGTTTGTAAGCGGGGAAAAAAAAAATCTTTATCTTTTTACTGGACAAGTGAAAACTCTCCTGTTAGATAGCTTGTAGCATGTCTGCTCTTTCTTACTCCTCCTATTTCATTCACCCTTTGGTTTTCAGTTCAGACACCTGTGTGAAATATTGGCTTGAAGAAGGGGCTGAGGTTGATGTTACGGAAAAAGGCTAACTTGGTGGTATGTTGCTTGCAGGGACCATTTGCAGGAGTAAGAGGTTAAAAGGTCAATTGGTTTGGCCTCCTTTGAGAAGGGGCTGTAGAAAGATGTGGAAAGAAGGGAAATTCTATTTCCTTTTTCTGTATAGAAGACTAACACAAATGCTTACGTCGATACAATAGGGGAAAAATAGAAACTCCTTTGATAAAATAATATCGTGTTAACAGACTAGAGTTGGGGAAGAGAATTCATCTTTCCAAACCACTTTAAATTACATCAGGTGGTGAAAGAGCTATTGACAGTAACGATACATCCAAGATGTATACTAACCCGTTTCTTAAAAAGCCATGTCGATGTTAGGCACTCACAGATGGTTAACAGGGACTTGTGTTGCAAGCAAAGAATGCCAGTTCATGCCATTCTGGTTTCTTTCCATGTTTAATCAACTAAAATAATTTTATTTTTGTTAAATATTTATTTTGAAAATATCAATTTTTCCCAACTTGCCATTTATAATAAACTGTCAAAGCTATACTCCACTTCCCATGGGAAATTTATTTCCCTCCATTGTACACGCCCAGCCTCTTATTGTTAGATTTCAGGAGTACAAGGCTGCCCACATGGGTTTGTTTTGCCTTTAGCAAAAGGGCAATAGTGCATTTTGTTCTGACAAACATTTTCCATCCTTGCATTGGCAAAGAGAAGGGGTCTGGCAGCAGATTTCTTGAGTTACATACTCAGATCTAAATCCTGGATGTAAAGTTCCCAATATTGTATGTCCTTCTCCGACTTCAACAACTTATCACTGCCCTGATGATCAGATGATTGTGCTTTAAACTTTGAAAGCATTTATCGTACTGTAAACAGATAAAGTGAATTTGTATTTTTAGCTTTGACAGAAATATCTTGATGATTTGGAAAACCCTGTGCGATATCATCAAAACTTTTAACTTTAAAACAAGGCTTTAAAAGGCATTGCCTGATCTGTCGTTAAAGGCTGACTGAGGAAAAATTCTGGCCTTCCTAACTCTATGAGAAATTATAATTGCATAACCTTTAAATTGCCACAGAATTATTGGGATGTAAGTTGTTTTGCAAGGTGGCTAAGAGTTATTTACAATTAGAAATTTCTTGACCTTGTCTTCAGTGATAACATTTGCCTCTTTCTTCACTTCCAATTCACTGTTCCTCGTAGCTCGCTCTTTAGGTCCAGCTATGTTTGACAATGTTTTTCTGTGTAAGTCCAATGAAAACTTGTTTATTTCTTTTAAAAATTAAAATAATAATAATAATAATAATCCCCCTCATTCTGCCCTGCTTTACCTGTTTCAGGACAGAAGCCTGCTGACGCTGTCTTTATAAAATGTATCTGTGTTTTATAGGGATGGGAACAGTAACAAAAGGAGTGTAAAAAGAGTATTACTCCTGTGACTCATAGAGGGTTGTGGCAGCTTCAGACTTTATCTAGACATGCACCAAGCAGAGTTAGTACGTTCATGTAAAACTCTCCCTGCACATGTCTTTGCATAACCACATTCATTAGGACTAAAGCAGGTAGAGGTGATTTCTGCTTCATAAGTTATATGGGGTGAGCAGAGAATGTGAAATAAAGATATAATTGCTAGTAAATTTTCAAAGCAATCCAAATGGGAGTGGGTAAAATCATGTGCAGTGTGCTTAGGGTTAATACAGCTGTATGGGCTCTGAGCCCACCGCCTGTGCTGTGACTGGGGCTCTCTGCTATTGGCTGAGAGCAGGGGAGGGAGGCAAAGGAAGAAAATCCACCGCTTAATTTAGGCAGTGACGAATGGGTTGCTGTGCAGGATATTTCACTCCTGGATGTCTGGGGTGATGCAGACGCTAAAAAGGGAAATGCATTTTCTCATCGCATCTTTACAAGCAAGGTGTCATGGGTGGCAGCTCACCCTGGCCTACATCATTTAGTGAGGCTGCTTAAGATGCTTGAGGGGGCGGAGGTCTCAATCATATATAATATGATAGTGTTGTGCTACTTTCCCTTGTCCTGTCCCCCCACTTTTCCATGCTTTTGGCCTGGCTGACTCCACATCACAGGCCTTTTGTCCAGGCATTGGCATTTGCTTTTGTATCTGGACACAATAAATATGACACCCTTCTGGTCTATTTTATTCCAGAGCTGTAGCTTAAGTATGTTAGGATATATCTTCAGACTGAGCAGGCCTATCCATAGTATGCGCAAGACACAATAGGTATGTTTAAGCATCTCTAGCAGAGAATTGTGTAAGAAGCTTTTGCTTGGCTTAAAAAATGGTGCTGTCAGCTAATGCTGTTATGAGAGAGAGTGAATTCATTTTTTATACACCATGTCCGAGGAAGTGGACATTGCTTGTGGAGGCCGCTGCTGCTGGCGTCACAGGCAGCCCAGGGAGGCTACATCGTGATTTGGGTAACTATATATCCGGTGCTCTCAGATACAATCTTTGTTTCCCCGCTTAGGGTTGATTTGGGGGAAATACATTATTTTCCTGGCATTCCTGGATAACCTTCTAATGATTGGGTCCTTATTTAAGTCATACTGCAGTGCTTTTGTTGAGAAATGGCTGTCAAACAGCTGAAGACTCTGGACACAGACACAACACATAGCAACATGTGTTATTTCCCATTTCTTATGAGAATCAGTGCCATGGAATGTCCAGTCTTAAGTCTTCCTTCAGCCCAAACGTAATTCCACGTAGTGGTTTTGTGGTATACTTTTCTTTAGATCATAAGTGCATATAGGAACTATATGGCTTACTCTGCATTTTAACCAGTACAGTGCACTTTCCTCGTCCTCCTCTTTGTTATACTGGCACAGCTGAATGTGTGGGTGTCCAAGAAAAGGGAGTAGGGAATAATCAGGGTTATATGACAAAAAGAAAGCACAAGAAAGCTCAAGGTCAAGGGGTGCAGTCTGTTAGACCCAGGTATGAAGCCAGAGAGAACTATGGTGGGAACCACTGCACAAAATTTTGGGAAGTATTTTCAGATGTTTTAGTACAAGTCTGCTCTGGCATATGGTTGTGGACCTCATGGCCCTTTTATTTGCAGTGTGTGCTGGTTATAGGTTAGACTGATGCAGATTGTGCTTAGTGTGATCCTGAGATCCTGCCTGCATATGCTGTGTGCTGATGGTATTCAGCCAAAGGCTTTAATGTGCCTCATGCAGGCCTGAGATCATAAATGGCTTTTATTTGTAGAATTTGGATGAACAAATGGGCTTTTCTTAGCCCAGCCCAGGCTTATTTGCTTTCTATTTTAGGAGATAATCATAATTGCTAGCTTTTCATGTATACACCCAACTGTTTTGCCAGAGTTAAAATCAGGTTTAGTTAAAAGCCATCTCAGCCTAATAAGACAGTACTGGGCTGTTACTTTACTTTGATTCTAAACATTCAACATATCAGGGATATTAGCAGAATGGAAATAATGATGTTAATTTACTCTTGCAAAACACTTCGAGGAACCCAGAAAGAGTAAATAAATGTCATTGTTACTGTAGAATAATAAAAGAATGTTATAAACCCTTTGTATCACACATGAGCACAAGACTAAGTGCAGCAACACCACCTTTGGTTTACAAGAAGGAATTAAACAGGTAGGGGTACTTCGTGGATCCCTACTTTCTCCATGTAACTGGTTTTGGCACCAGTAAAGATACTGGCCTAGGTAGACCTTTTGTGCAAGGCAATTTCTCTATTCTGACTGCTTCAGAAATTGTTAGAAGCAAAACAAAGAGTTTTAAAAATCTCTTCTTTGGTTCCATACCTGAGAAATTTCAGCTTCACATAAGCTTCTTTGATAAAGCTGAAAAAACATGGAAAATATAGCAGATTTTTTTAGGAACTAATGTAACAGGAAATGTATCACAGTTTGGCAGGACCCCAGGTCAGGAATGTGGAAGCTGGCACAATGAGGAGAAGCAGTAGTACGAGGAAGCTGAGAAATGGGTGCTGTTTAAAACCGCAGTTCAGCACCCACTGAGACTGGAGGAAGAATCCCACTTGTCACAATCAGAAGGCAAATTGCATGGTTTCAGATTTAGCACAAGAAAATACATGCTGGAAGGGACCTCAAGAGATGATGCAGTATCCTCCCAAAACCAATGGCAAGATCAGCGTACCAAAGTCATCCTGACAGATGTTTGCTAGTCACCTCCTCAGCCCCATGCTGGAAATTCCAGAGCCTCCCTTGGTGGCCTGTTCCAGCCTTTGCTGTCGTTAGAATGGCATGGAGCCTTGAGCTGGCACGGAAGAGCAGAGGGATCTATTACATGCTGTCAGTCCTTGTCATTTCATGATTTCAATTTGTAACATTTGTCCTCTAGAGCAAAGTCCCAGTATTAGGACATCTCAGGGTTGCTTTTCAAGTCCAAGTTGTGTCAACAGTCCGTGACTTGCATTTATCACAAAATTCCATGGTGCTTAGTCCTTTTTTTTTTTTTTAAAGGCATTTTAGAAGAAGAAGGCGGCTGACAGATAGAGGGACGTGCTGCAAATGGTGACCTGGGTAGCAGGAATGCACGGCATATATTTGGGGCTCTCTCGGCCCATTATCCAGCAAACAGAAGTCAGGCCCTTTGGTGCCAAAAGGAATGACTCTTCTCTCATTATCAGTTGTGATAATAAATTTCAACTCACCCTTTTGCAAGGTGTGGTGTTGCCTGGGCTGTAAACCCACGAGGAGATGAAGGTTTTCAGGCTATACCTGTTCAGTCAGCTTGAACAGTGCAGCCAGGATGATCTTTTCCCTGGTGCCTGGTTTTTAACTGCTCAGACTGCTTTGTTACTGTTGGTCTGGATTTGTTGCTATTTGTTGATGTTTCAGGCATGTGGAGAGGATGTTACATTCACCAAAGGAACACCGAGTGTGGGGATAATAAAATATGGAAAATCCTTTGTTCCATGCCGTCTCCTCTGTGGCTTCCATGTGTGCCTCAGCTGATGGGCATTCCTTTTCTGCTTCATTGGTCTTCCAGGCCTTCTCTTCCCTCGGTCCCTCTGTCCCCTGAGGCTAGGCACAGAAGCTGTAGCACAACCCTTGCAGTTTGATGCTGTCTGCCACGTCAGTCTCTTCAGATCTTACCATGTGCTGAGTTGCTCCTTACCAGGAAATCTCTTTGAGTATTTTATGTTTGAATGGAGAGGAACGGGAGCTTGGGGCTGAGCCAAAGATTTCTGGTGTGACATAAGACATTGTGGCATCCTCTGGGACAGAGGGCATTCAATGCTCCTGGTTTCAGGTTTGCATTCTGCCATCAAAAGAGTCTTTCAGAATTGCAGTAAAAAGTGAGCGTCGACTACTAAGGTAATACCAAAATCCCTGAGCGAGACTCCTTATGCCTATTACAGACCATGAGAACTACAGTTTCCCACACCCGCAGGTGGAAGACAATATGCCCTGCCATGCAGCCTTTGCTGCTGTCATACTGCTGTCCCCCTTACCTTGGGCCTTCCCTGAAAAAAGGTCTCTCCTCTTGGTCTTGGCTGAGATGTGCCACCGCCCCTGAGCTGAGTGGACACAATGGGCTTTGCTGCCACCTACCGGGGAAGTGCAGCAATCCTGATGATGCTCACCCACGCCCCCTTGTTTGGCTCCATGTAAGCAGTCAAGATTTTGCTAAAAGCAAAATGAGAAAAATCACCGATTGCTTTAGAAGACAGAAACTTTTCTGAGTGATAATTTATGTAGCTCATTCCTAGTAAAATCTGAAGTTTGTACAGAGCTTGCCTAGCAGTCTTTGGATCATAAACATCCTGAAAACCAGAAGGGGTACTTTCCCTCTTCTGCTGAGCATGTCTATAATGACAAAGACGGACTCTTAATACAGGGCCAAGGAAGTGTCTGAGGAAAGGAAGACGTATCTTTGCATTGCTGTGTAATTCTCTCATTTGGTTACCAAGTGTAGCAATTGGCGGATGGTTAATGAGGATTAATGAACCAAGTAACTGACAACAAATGCATTTGTTTGTTTCTTTGCAGATTGTGCTGGCTGTGGAAGAGACATAAAAAATGGACAAGCATTGCTAGCTCTGGATAAGCAGTGGCACCTGGGGTGCTTTAAGTGCAAGGCCTGTGGGAAGGTCCTAACTGGGGAATACATCAGCAAGTAAGTAACCTCTGCATCTCTTCTGCACTCTTGGCATGAGTTCGTGTTGCCGATGAAGAAGAGCTTGCAGAAAAATTCACCTTTTGAAATTCAGTTTTGACCACCTTTCCATATACGCTGAAACCTTTCTTTGCAGTGAGAGCTGAGTTGGTAAGTAAGTAAACTGAAAAGAGCAACTGAAAAGTGGTGTTTAACGATAGTAGTCCGTATTTAATACCAATACGGAAGGGGGTATATCTCCATGTTCCCACAAAGGATTAGGTGAATTCCTGTATGTGTTTTCTGTGTTAGCCAGATAAAGCTTAGTGCCTTTTTGCTTTCCAACATTTGATTTTGAGGAAAAAAGTAAGAACCTCTCCATTGCTTGCCTTTGCTAGAGAAAAGAGTAAACGTGATGAAGTGATTAACCTGACACACTGTTTCTCATCTCCATATAAGAAACTTACGAAGAGAGTTTCGAGTGGAAGGCAATATAGAAGAAGAGAATGGGGAAAAGTGGTGTAATGATAAAATAGAGGGAATGAAGGTATAGTCTCTGTTCCCCCCATATAACAAAGAGAAAAAGTAGGGAAGCAACCTGTGTTTCGCAAACATGCCATTAAAGGGTGTATAATATTTAATAAAAAGTAGCATCTGTTATTTCTCAAGAGAAGTTCAGTGCCTGAGAAATACTCCTAAGCTGACTAGCATTTCCACTTTTACTATATGTTCCTTGTTCATACTAAAAAACTACATAACCTTATACTTAAAAGTAACTGCTTATATTCTTGCAGACTACCAAAGATTTTTTTGCCGAAGTCAACAAAAACTATCTGCTTATGATAAAGACTCTGATCTCCTCTCATCCCCATGGACATAGTTCCACTGATTCCCTGGAATTGCACCACCTGTAGGTGTAAAGAGTCTGTTCTAAAGAATGAGATATACTTCAGTGGTTTGTACTGGATCTCTTTTCTTGATGAGAATTTAAGGAATAATTCTAAGAGGCACTAATGAGAATATGATTTTTTTTTTTTCCTCCTACTATGAAATATTTCCCTTGAATTCTCTCCCATTTCACTGTTGCTGTGTGTAGGAGTTCCAGACTGAAGACAAGGGAAGAGTGGAAGTCATGCTGTAACCTGTTTATTAAAAGATGGTTTGTAATTTGTGGATTTTCTTTTTCAGAGATGGCGCTCCTTATTGTGAAAAGGACTATCAAGTTCTTTTTGGAGTCAAATGTGAAGCATGTCACCAGTTCATTACTGGGAAAGTCCTAGAGGTAGGTGTTTTGTAAACTAGAGTTTAAGAATTGGGCCATGCCCCATTATGTCCTCATGCAACTGCAAATAATACAAAAAATCCTCATAGGAAAGTTTTTTCTGATGACTTTAAAGCAAAGTTGCTAATTTTCAGAAATATTTTCAGTGTTTTAGCTTTGCAGTCATCAGGTAAAGTATGTGATACGGAATTAATTGCATTAGTTTCTATGGATCTGTGGTTTCTATGTTTCCCTTTTAATGGTGATGTGCAAAGTCTATTGCACTGTTTATTCTGTGTCAGATTTGATATATTTATAAAGGTAATTTGAGTACTGGAGTCACCTTTGCAACCATAAGTTTGCCAAAACTGATGACATGAGATTTCTCTTCTAGAATGAGGCCAGATGTTATGAATGATGCTGAGAAGGTGAGAGGGAGAAATGTGCTGGAGAGGTAAATTATACGTTCAGAAACAAGAAGGCAGAAAACATCTGAACCATCTCTTTTGTTGATCTTAGTTGGAGTCCTCAGCATTCTCATTGAAACTTGCCAAATTTTTTGAGAGATGTGTATCTTTTGTTGTCAGTACTGATCTCCATCTCCCATGGCTGTGATGAGTCCCGTTTGAGCTGGAGTCCTTGAACTATGCATGGATCCCTCTGTGTCATCACTGAAATGTTTAAAGGGCAAAAAGGCAGAGGACCTTCCTTGTCACACCATCGTTGAGATATGAGAAACAAAACTGTTATCACCTTTCCCTGTAGGAAGTTGTTCAATGGAAAGAACCTGAGCTTTGAGCTCAGGTCTGAAGCTCAGGTCCAGCTTTAGTGATTTTTAATACTCCACTTCTCCTGGAAAAAAAGCCTTTACATAATAAAGTTTGTGGAAGAAATAGGGGACCACAAAGAACTTCACTTACAGGTGTATTTTGTGAAGAAGAAACTGGATATACTGCATGTTTTATACTGAATAACAGAAAATAGACCTCAAAGTATTACAGAAATAAAAGCAGCTGGAATTTGCTAGTGAATGGGTATTACAGGTTCTCTTCTTTGTGTCCCGTCTACTACAGATATAAGACTGTGTCAGGCCTCATATGAGAAGTTTCAGGTTTGACGGAGAAGTGGTAACAGCTTGTGGTTTTAGTTCTGGAGGTTTCTCTGGTTCAGTATTCAGAATATTAACCAGGATGATAGCACCAAATAAGGGACTCGGAATGCATGTGGACACCTGGTGCATTTGTCACTGCATCTACTGAAAGGAAGTACAATTTTTTAATTATCCAGGCTCTTAGTCTGCCTCCTTTGCAATGTGTATCTAATTCCTTTGGAGACCCACATAGATAATTAGTGAGAACAATCTGAGTTTTCCCTTGAGTAGAAAGGCTGTGTCTCTGGCTTTAATCTAGTGGTCTGCTACCATTTGCTTATCTGTTCCTGTCTACTGATGAATTTTTCAATTTAGTACTATGACACCATAGTTGCATTCTAGTGCAGGAAGCACTGCAGAATGGAAGTAATTGTGAGATTGGGAAGCATGAAATAATTCTAAAACTGTTTTAGATTCACATGATAAGTGCTCTAACCTACAAGCAACGCAACCTATTTGGACGCATAGAGAGGAAAATGATAAAAGAGGAGGTTATTGGAGTCTGTGGAGAGCTGGGAAGAAGTAAGATACTCCTGTTTGGAGCCTGTTGTGTAGTGGATGTGACTATAGCAAGGTTGCACTCATGTTTCTCGTCCTACCATCAGTGAGAAAGAAACCTAGCTTTTTGAGAGAATCGTGAGCTGTATCCTTTCAGAACTGAGTAAGCTGAAACTAAGGAAAGACTAGTTCAATTGAACTAGGACTTAGCTGTCCATCATAATCTAAGCTAAAGTTCACATTATCAGAGACATTGTGTCCTAGGCAGAACCTTGATGCAGTCATTTTGGCCCCAATGTTAGTTTCTCACTCCATAGTTCTTACTCTTCTGATGGCTATTTATTATCAGAAGAAGAGACAACATTTTGCTGAAGCAGTGAAACATGTCTAACCCCTTGCAAGGATCCACCTCTTCTAAGAGTCAAAATCATATAAAAAAGATAAAGATTTTTCCATTTGACCTAGCCCCTGCTGAATCAGAATATGTTGATGAATTAGAAACCAATCTTTTGAATGATCTTGTCAATACATGGAAATATTAAGCATGCTAAGTTCTGGGTAAGACTGGAAATTTTGCTTGAATATTTGTGGCTTTCATTGATTACCAGAGGCACAACCCATAATAATACAGTAGAGGGCAGCAGTAGTTCTCAATATGTAACTACGACCAAACTCCTGTAAAGCCTGTAGAAGTTGAATTATTCATATAGTGCAACTCTTTCCTGATCTGTTTAAATGACATTTGAAGGCTGAATGCTATCTGAAAGGTGTAGATTGGACAAGTCCTTAGAAACTTTCACCAAAAAAATTAGTACTGTGTAGTCAGGGAGGCCATTCAGACATTGGTTTAACTGCATTACAGTATACATTAGCAGCCTGCATGGCCCATGAATAGAGTTCTCCAGGTATCATCTGGGAATGCAGATGCAGGAGAGACATTCAAGCACTTTCTGTCATTAGGTGATGCTTGAAAAGACTGGAAGACGCAGGTGAGCAGCTAACATTCAATAATCAGAGCAATTTATCAGAACCGTGGGCTAATTTCTTGGCTCCTCCTAGAAACCTTTTGCATTATCAGAGATGCACAGTTCCAAAGGGGCAGTACTAATGCCTCTAAATTAGACTAAAGGAACTAATAAGTCAAAACTTAGGATGAGAAAATCATGTGTCAGCACATGTGTCCCCTTTGGGCAGAAAAGGTAGTCTAAAGGATGACATAAATCCTCTGGTAACAACAGAGATGAGACATGGGAAGCAGCCACAGGGCCATGGAAGATAATTCACAGAACAGGATGCTACAGTTCAGGGAGGGCAGCAGACCTATTTGAGGCAGGACAATTAACAATCTCCTTATCCTGTACAGGAAATCACCCACAACCTTTCAGTACACCTGAAGTTTTAATTGAGATAAAGCTTGAGATTCTCATAGGAGGATTACTGTCTTCCCTCTTTGTTTTCTTTGGCAACATTTCTTTGGCAAATTTGGGTATTCTTTTTATCATGTGCGTTGTCTCTTGTCCTGCTGCTTCTGTTGGGAAGGAAACCACATTCTTGGTATGAAGTAGCACAATTACAGGAACTGTCTAGGAAGAGGTTATGGCATCACTGACCAGGTCAAGTTATACCTACTAACTTCTGAGGGGAAAAAAACCAAAACACTTTGTATTTTGCCTGCCTTTGTTAATAAAAATGATAGTAGTAAATTCACTGATCAGTATCTTTCATTTGTCAATAAACTAATTTGTTATGTCAGGAGCAGAATATACTGTTTCATCATCTTCATCCAAAGAAATTATTAGAACAGATTGGAGGGAAGTACATAGTACATTGTATACAAACACTTTGCTCTAATGGATCAGAAGCGATTAGCAGCATGCCATTGTAGTGCTGCTTTATTTTCTGCTTATTCTTATTACATCTGGGCCAGTCTATAGAAAAACTGAAGGGAAATGAAAGCATGAAACTTAGCTTTGGGTTCGCAGATGCTGGTGGTATCTGTTTTTCCAGTAAGAGATTAATTTTTGTATTTAAAGAGAGATTGAGATTCTTTGCAACATTGCAGGCTTATAGCTCCTGCTCATTTTTGTCCTTCGGTATGGCTTAGCAGCTCTGGAAAATCAGGCTTTCAGTCTTCTGCAATGAGCAGCCAGCAAGGGAGACAACCACGCCTCATGTGGACCCAAGAGTCCTCACCTCAGAAGCAGGTGTGCTGCAAAGCCTGTCAGAAAGGCCAAGGTTTGAGTTCAAACCTTGAGATTCAGGCCGTGAGAGGAAGGAGTTCCTCCAGGCATTCTGTAGAGGTGATCCCTCTGCTCAGTTTAAAAATGCATTACTAGAAAAACAGCACTTATTTTGCTAATATCCACATACCATGGAAGAATGCTCTTTTTTCTAGGACATAGATCTAACAACTTTCAGTAGCCATGAAAATATGCAAGAAAAATACCATGTGCATTTAAGTCAGCTCAGATATTTCTCATGTATTATTTGGCACATAACTTTCTGTGACAAATAGTCACAGATGATAGATGAGTGCATGCCAAGAGAATAACGTGGTAAGTATCCAATGTGAAATAAATATTGCAGCTTTCTTGAGCGTACCGAATACTCTAATACTTGAATATTTCAGGATAATGTTGTCAAGGCAACAGAGATCAGTGTCCTTCCTTGGGTTTCTCCAGCAGAAAGGAATCGTTATTTATGAAAAATTACTCATTTTCAATTAATTCTGGTGAAAAACATTTTTATCAGGCAATAACGGCATAGTGAGAGTGAGGACTTCCACACAGACTTTCCACTAAACTATTGTTTTCATAGCTTCAAGGCTCGCCTATTGAAAGATGCCCATCTGATCCTAGTCCTGCAAATTTCTGTGTAGACATGTGTAACTCCACACACCTAAGTAAATCAGCTATTTGAAAGATGCTGGCCTAAATAATTTTTGTCTAATGTGGTTATCATGCACTATATAACTATTCCTCCAGGGCTTAATTCAAAATGTGTTAAATCAATGAGAAGCTTTCCATTGACTTCAGAGAATGGTGGATCATGTCTATATCCATGTAATTCATCTCTGCTTATCCAAAGCGTTCTATAAAACTTCTCTAGTGGTTCCGCAGAAGGAAGACATCAGGGCAGAAACAGGTGGATAATTTGCATGAAATCATACAGAAAGCCTGAGAATAAGATTCAGGTCTTATGATTTTCACTTTTTTTAGCTGTTACTGATACGAACAGGATTTGATCTCATTATCTAGAGATCGATATGTATATGTCTACTATCAAATCCCCCAACCAACCTGCTACTCTACCCATTTATTTTTATAATACTGCTTGCTTAATATTCACGTGCAAATAAAAAGCCATGGTGTGATTTCTCCTGGCTGTGCATAGCTCAAGTTCCTGTTCTGATGGGTTGCTGCCAGCCCTGTGTTTGTTTCCTGTGCGCTGTTGAAACTTGCACCCCACCTTGCAAGCGGGGGCATAATGCCATTTTAACAGATGGACTTGAGAAATGCCAGGGCACCAGAAGGCTCCCTTGACTTCAGCCTGCAAGGTCAACTCCTAAAGGTGTTTTGATACTGTAATTTATGCTGAGCTTCCCCTGATTTTAAAGAGGAGTAGTAATTTTAAGATGTATTTAATGTGAAGGAAGTTTAGTACTTGCAGATACTGTTACTCTACTGTGCCAGATCTTAAGATGTCTCATCTGTGCTGCAACTAACTCAGAGAGATGTTAATTCTGAGACACCTTGACTTCTGAAGTTAGACATAAATAACAATTATGGGGGAGGAACCAAAAAAACCAGCAAAAGCTGCTATGGTTCTGTAAGGAAACTATCCATATTTAAGAGGCAAAGAATGTGAGGAAGAGGAGCCTGTAAGTTTCTTAAAGTGTTCTTTTCAGAACTAGATTTAGAAACGTGCTGTGAGGGATTCAGAGAAGTTTGTGCTGGTTCTTTACATGTGAATGAGTCTGTTCTAAATAAATAAATAAGAAATAAATGACGTAACAACATTGCTAGTTCCCATATGAACTATAAATGATTTATTCAAACAATGCCTGTTTATGTTCATAGGATCATAGAATGGTTTAGGTTGGAAGGGACCTTAAAGATCATCTAGTTCCAACCCCCTTGCCATGGGCAAGGACACCTCCCACTAGACCAAGTTGCTGAAAGCCTCATCCAGCCTGGCTTTAAATACCTCCAGGGATGGGGCCTCCACAGCTTCCCTGGGCAACCTGTTCCAGTGTCTCACCACCCTCAGAGTGAAAAATTTCTTCCTGAGATCTATTCTAAATCTACCCTCTTCAAGTTTGAAGCCATTACCCCTTGTCCTATCACTACATGCCCTTGTAAAAAGTCCCTCTCCAGCTTTCTTGTGGGCCCCTTTCAGATACTGGAAGGCTGCTATAAGGTCTCCCCAGAGCTGGACACAGTATTCCAGGTGGGGTCTCACGAGAGCAGAGTAGAGGGGCAGAATCACCTTCCTCAACCTGCTGGCCACGCTTCTTTTGGTGCAGCCCAGGATACGGTTGGCCTTCTGGGCTGCAAGTGCACACTGCTGGCTCGTGTTGAGCTTCTCGTCCATCAGCAGCCCCCATGTCCAGCTTTTCATCTACCAGTACCCCCAAGTCCCTCTCCTCAGGGCTGCTTTTGATCCATTCTCTGCCCTACCTGTATTTGTATTTGTATTATTTTGTCCGAGGATGTGCAGAAGGCCAACACTTAACCATGCAAGCTACTTTGCTCATGTGAGGAGTAGTATTCAGGTGCTTCAGTTGATTGACTGTCAGGGAAACTTGATAGCCTACATGTTTAAGTAATTTATTTTAAGGAGGTTTAGGCTCACAGCTCATGTGAAAACATCACCCATCTCTGCAAAGATCCGCGCAGTACAGAGTTTAATTAGGTAGTTCAGTACGTTCATGCGTCTGGTCTTGTGTTCTTATACCTGTATGCTTTCTAGATTGAGAGTCTCTTAAAACAAACAGATTTATTTCAATTCCATTCAGAAATGTTAGGTGAAAGGCTAACATATTCTTCTGTTGAATGAAATATTTAGCAAGGCTGTTTTCACAGTAGTTATACAGGAAGTATCACAAAATGTGTCATTTACTGGCTTTTAATGATGCAACCTGTACTGGTAATACAGGTTGAGGTGATGTAAAATTTTAAACACTTTTATGAATTAAGCAATTCATGAATTGAACAAAGACTGGTGATACAGTGGATCCAAACGGGTTTGGTTTTCGTGATATGCTAAAGCTGTGATAAAATAACATCCCTGAAGAATGTATTACTGTTCTCTTTTCATAGTACTAGGTGTCTACTGGTTTGGGTGTCTTACAGGCTTGGGAGAGTCTTTGCTCTCAGCTAGTATCTCCCAAGCACCCTTGTCATCTTCACACACCATAAAAATGCAGGGGAAAATGTTACACAGCACATGAGAAGAAGCAGTAGAGTTTAGTGCATGCTTTGTTAGTTCTGTGGTTTGCTTTCTTTGTGTATAATTTTACTGCTGTTGCAATAAATGGGAAAACATGAACATGTTGCCTGAACATCCCAGGTAAATTATAAGAGAAAGCAGAAGCATGTGCTGTGATCGTTTGCCCTCTTAGTCAGACAGGTATATAGTGCAGACCACAGGACTTTTTGATTATGGAAATTAACTGTTGAGAGATCAGATAGGGTCAGTGCACAAAGCCCAGTGTAAATTCATCAGATGTTCATAGAGTTTGTCTGAAGCGTCATCTCGCACAAAACGTGCAAATAAGATAAAGGGATACATATACCAGTGTGAGACGTGGCCCCAGCACTCTGCCTGCAGTAATCTGAATTGGACTACAATACAATCTCACTGTAACTGTTTCTGACAAAACTAGACTAACATCCAGGAGGCTGTATAAATTCTTCAGAAGCCGTGGAAGTAAAATTTAATAACTTCCAGAGAAAGTGCTGATTTCATACTCGGCAGGTGCCTCTCCCCAAGGGGAAAACATTCTGAGTTGTATCAACATCAAATAGTGACACACAAGTGATGAGAAATGGTCCTGCCTCTGCCTGGGTTGGTATTCTTCCCCCTTTGCTTTTTACAGAATTGGTTGGCTGAGTTACTGCTGGAGTGGGTTTAAGGTGCAGGGAGGATTATTTGCTTGTTTTGGTGGGTGTGTGCAGGAGAGCATGTGAGCGCGAGCACAGCAGGAGTGAAGCTCAGGGCTGGATGCAGGCACAGGCACTTCACTCTGAGCTGGTCTGGCAAGAACACAAGCCGTCCGCACATCGCTTCTGGTAATGCTCCGAATTTGAACAGAGCTGGAGGGAGTCTGCCTGCCGGGCTGAGAAGGGAATGGATTTAGACTGAAGAATTATTGTCAGAAGGTAAAGCCCTTCCTGTGAAACTAGCCTTGAACTGGAAGGGGTCATGGCTTGCTTTCTGGGGGGATAAGGGTGTGCAACTTTGTGATGTGCCTGAATAGTTTGCCAGTGGTATTGTAATAGGGTACTTGTACTTTTGTTACTGTGCACCAGAGGGATTTTTTTAAAAGGCTGCGTGTAATTCTGTGGTTTAGATAAAGAGACTGCAGCTGATGTTTTTAAACTGCCAGGAAGAGAGGAGAATGGCACAGAGCTTGGGCAGTTTCTGATTGCAACTGATTGCTGAAGGAATGGAGGAATAACACAATTCTTTATCTCAAATAATTCCTAATATAGTTTGTTGACTCTTTTGATCACTTCTGGAGAGCTGTTGCATAGAAATAAGGTTAGAGTTTGTTTCCAGTTTCCCTGCTTTTTTGCTCAGAAGCATGTTTTATCAGTTAATGTAGAATGCTGATTTTTTTTTCCTAATGTGAGGTTTGTTTGCATAAAAATGGGGAAATGACAAGTTTAATAATAACTCAGGATATGGGTAAGTAGTTCAGACACAGGTTGTCTATGTAGCTGAGCAGCAGCATAGATTTTAGACTACCCTTCCCTGATGAAAAATATGGTAGATCTAATTGCCTAGAACACCACACCATGCACAGGGTCAAAAAACCTAGAATAAATATACTTCCAGAAAAATAATGTAAATTTTTTCATGTAAAAATCCTTCTAACAGGATTTTGGTAATTTTCCCCCACCCCATCTCAAAAGACTGAATTTGGCAAGAGGGATATCTGTAGTTGGGAAAGACTTGACACATAAAGATGACAAAAGAGTATCTGAAGTTGAGAGCCCTAACAAAAGTTCAGTTGCTATGGCAGCATAATCACAAGGCATTAACTTCTTAGCAGTGGTTTGGAAACCATCCTTCAGTCAATTTGAACATCAATAGGAAGGGGAGGAATGTTAAGAGGATGTAAGGATGGTGAGTAAGAAGAGCAAGTTGTAACAAGTAAATTGAAGAAACAACCAATTAAAACTTCCTTATTGCCACAAAGGGATTTGTGAAATCTTGCAGGTGCTTATAAAAATACGGCTTATCTATATAAATTGCTTTCTTGAGGACAGTGTCGCTGATTATGATCTATAGAAAAGCATCTTTAGCTTTTACTTTTTTGATTTAGTTAAATATTCTCTGGTGTGCTTCTTTCACTAAATATTACTGAAAAACTTTTGCAGACTGATCAAAATACTTTAAATGGCATTTCAATAGAGGCTTTTATATTGGTATAAAGTTCCTCTCCACCAACAGCAGCCTTTGTGACATATAGCCATTGCATATATTCCAGTACCACACAACAGGTACCTAAAACAAGTAGCTTTTTCATGTCGTAGAGTAGAAGAATAACTTACCTGGATGACTTTATTTTTCTTGTTGCATAGCTGTATTAAGAATTCAATTGCATGGTTGTCACTGCAGAACATATCTTGTTCTCCTCTTGGAACAGTCTGCTTTAGGGAAAACATAATACTCTATTTTTATTTTGTAGTTCCCATTGCTGCTTCTGTTAATCTTTTAAACCTTTGCTTTGTGCTAGTGCTACCTGCCACAGTCACCCACAACAGAGACGTAAAATTAGTAACGATCCTTGCACCAAAGTACTTATACTGAAAACAAAACTTCCTCCAGCATCTCGGTCTCACTGTCAGTTGGGATGTAGTGATAGGGGACTGTGAGAATGCAGTCTGTAGCAATACAAAAATTATTTCAGCCAGTTACTTTTTGTTTCTCCTGGACTGAGATCACAATAAAAAAAATGGATTAAGTGGTGCAATATTTTTTCGCAGGATGGTAATCTTTCATTTTTAAGTCCTGCTTTAAGTCCTCCTGTCAGGGGAGAGTTTGCTACTGACTTCTCGAAGAGCAGGATGAGACTTAGACCTGTCCCCCGTAAAAAGTAATTGTTGGGAAGAATGCAGCAATAATATGTTTGAAACTTGAGAAGAAGAGCCTGTTGGGGCAAGTCTATAGTTGTCACCTGTTTGTAACAGGCTCCATCTGGGTGTTGTGCTCAGTGTTCATTCTGTGAGGACTCAGTCCCCTCTCTCTTTTGTCTGCTTTGTCAGGGTGCTTTCCTGAGGGGGGGGGGGGTGGGGGGAGGAAAGGAAAACAAGAACAAAACCAAAAACTATGTCTGGAATCTCTAGGGACTTTGAAGTCCACAGAGTTAACACCTGTCTTTGTTGAGCGGGTGCTTTACAGATGAAGAAATATAATACACATGAGTATTTTGTGGGTGACTAAATGTTTGAAATGAGCACCTGGAGCACAAAATGGGTAGATTTTAATTACATGCTCATGCTACATTAGAAGATCATAGCGGTCTAACAGTTCTTTGGATAGATATCTGGGATGTATGACATTCATTACAAGCCTTTTTCTTTGTAAGAGGGGGGAAAAAAGCACACAGAAAGAGATGCACCTTTTCAGCAGCAGCAACACAAACACTCCGGCATTCAAACTGTCTGTGAAAGTAGCTTGGGATGTTTTGTGTTTTGCAGAGGTCTCTGAAATAAGCATCATAAATTGTTTGAGTGTGAGCTACAATGTTAAGAAATTTAGATGTAGAATTTAGAGAGAGAGATTTGTTTGTTATGCATACAGATGGATCTGCTGTTGCTTTGAAGTCTGTAAACTAGTTGCATCTTGGCTGGAAAATGTTTTTTCCTAGCAATGAGGAGAGTAAGTAAAAAACTTTAAGCAGACTTACTCAGCAGCACCCTTGAACTACTGTGGAGGCAACAATCATGGAGACCCTGTACTCAGTTGAAAACTGAATGGCGGCAAATTATGTTAGGTACTGCTTTCTGCTTTATGTCCATCACCTCCTTCCTGTTCATCACCGTAGTAATATGTTGCATCATGATTATTTTGTTGGAATAGTTTTCCTGTGGTAACTAGAAATCTTGATTTTATACACAGCAGTAGAGAGTAAAATCCCTGTGTCTTGGCCCTGACAAACATAGTCTGATGGGATGTTCATGTCAGCTAGGATTCAAAAGTATGCTTGCACAGTTTTGCATCTGTAATTGGAAATCACATGTATCAGAAAACTGACAAATAAGACAAAAAGGTGGACTTCTACCAAAAATAAAAGGCTCTGCTTTTAGCTAAGTACATGTTGGTGGTCTGACATTTATTCAAAGTCACTCTATTTGAAAAAGAGACAACTATTTCTCTGCACCAGCTCTCCACTGGTTACCTTGATGTCCTTTGATATTTCCATTTTAAATTTCCATTTTAAATTCTGGCAAAAACACTTTGGCCAGAATTACAAAACGAGAATTCCTGAGAAATGTCTGGATGTAGTCAAATCCAGGCTCATAGTATGGGTGACTCTGGAGTTAAAAATAGTGTGATGGGGAAGAAAAATATGTAAAGAAAATCTGTCCCTTCCCTAAATTGTCATCTGTTGCTTGTTGTGACCTATTCCTGGAAGAAATTCCAAAGGTAGCAGGTAGCATTGCAGTTAATCAAGGATAAAACCTGTTCTTTAGACCTTTTAGAGCATTATCGGATCAGAATAGTTGGAATGACAGTGACTTTTAGGATCAGTTTGCTACAAGAGCAGGCTCTAGTCACTAAAAGAAAAAAATACTCTCTGCTTAATTCACTCCTAACATGTTTTCCTATTAGAACAATTTGTGAGTCTATCAGGTACAAATTAGCATAAACAGAGTGCTTCATGTCTACTTTGTTTCTTACAGGCTACCTTTGTTTTATATTCTCTGGTTATTTTCTGTGGATATACTGTGTGTGACCTCATGCTTAGTTTCTTTCCCCCCTCATTTGGCATTTGCAACTTTTATTTCTCTGTTGTTCTTGGGACACTCCCTCTGAACTGAATGCAGACATCAGAATGGAGACCAGGCTTTGCTAAATCGCATGCCAAAGGTTGCACAGTTCCTGAAACAGCCTTCTGACAGAAAACTGGAAAGACAATTTTATGTTACATGAACAAGAAAATCAGCTACAGTTACTTGGATCTAGTTGTGTGCTACGTGGAGGTCCAGCAGGGCTGGGAATCTGAGAATTTGAGTTCTCTGCTTGGCTCTGCTGCAAGGATTAATTTTCATCCAAGGTGAGTTGCTTAATCTTCCAAGCTCTCACTTGCTTCATCAATAGGAAGTGGTTTGTACTTGCCCTCTGAGTAGGTTAACATGAGTTTTGCCTAGTGCTACACTGACCTGTTTTCTCAACCTTCCCCATACTATAGAGCCCCGTCTCAGTGCTGGACTCTCTGGGTCAGTAGCAATTCCGGTGCTGACGCGGCACACCCAACCCCAAAACTTCGTCTGGTGTTGCACTTGAATTGTCTCTCTGAACAACAAGCCACATCAACAAAAGCTCCATCCTAGCAGCAAAGCTCCTGCTATGCCAGGAATTTTACCACTTAGCCAGGACAGCTCTTGGTAAATTTTTCAACGTGAATTGATTTAACTCTATTGGAATTTTTTCCAGGTGTAACCTTAGACTCTGACTTTAATTATTCTGCTCTTTTGGTCCAGAACTGTGCTCACTAGGAGCAGCCTGATGCATGTGTAAAAGCTTCTCTCTATGGAATGGATTCCCTTTGGAATGGATTTTAAGGTCAGAGGGACTGCTAAAATCATCTTGCTTGGCCTTCTTTTCTCAAAATCATAGAGCTTTTCCCTAGAAACCAAATGAAAACTTATCCTTTGGGCAATTGTCCTGCAGTGTGATTATAAGAACACAAATTTTCCCTCTTGGTGCTTAAATTACCTTTACTTTTAGAAACTTCATCTTATTTTGAAGTTAAATTTGTCCGACTTCAGCTTTTTGATGTTGTCAGAGTTTTTTCAATGGGCTTGAAAAGCTCATGCTCTTTCCTATCAGTATCTCCTTTCTTTGCTTTTAATCAGCTGTCCGCTGTGAGCTTGTCATCTCTGAAGTCTAACTCTGAATAATTATTTGACTCTGAGTCCTTCAGGTTCGCAGTTTGACTCACATTGTTGGTGGTGCTCCATTGAACTCTATTCTGCAAACCCACGTGTATCCCCTCATCAGTGTTCTAATAGTGGTGCTGCAGCGTCTTTATAGTCTTGACATCCATTAAATGATCAGAAGAGCCACCCTTTTCAGGTACTCTGAGAGCATTTTCTGGGAGATTATTAATGACATTGTGAAGCCACCTGTCTCAGTTGCTGTTGCCCACAACATGGCCCTCAATCTCACAGGGCCCAGCCTTCTTGATTTGCAGACGTTTTATATTATGTTAGACTATTAAAACATACTTGTTGGGTTAAGATAGCTTAAACAAGCATCATCTTTGAGTCATCAGCAGGTTTACCAGGAAAGGTTTCGTATTCTCTTGGCCAGTAGTAAAGGTACCTCGTGCTGTGGGTAGAAGGAAGTAATCTCTGAGGCATCTGGCTCAGCAGAGCCTCCCCTGCTAACACATCCATCTGTCAGAGAACTGCCCCGCTATAGTTTTCTTAAGACTCTTGAGTACAGATTATTCAAGTCTCCCAATATGTAAGTGTTGACTCATGACAAACACTATTTAAATAAATCTTGCTCAATAAACAGTATCAAACAGGAAAAATATGTCATTCAGCATTGTCAAATAAAGACCAGAAAGATACACCTCCTGAATACTCCTGCCTTTTCTGTGTCATCTTTCGTCATTTTTCATCTACAGGTCACAAGGGATCTTTGCCTGATCTGTGATTTTTTTTTTTTTTAATTATTTTATTTTTTCCCCATCATGCTTTAATAAAGACTCTTATTGTCTTTAAACATATTGTCCATGTCCATAATTATGTCTTTGTAACTTTAGCTTTCTTATCGGTTATCTTTATTTCTAACTTCATGACTTAGTCATTGGCTTTTTTTTTTATAGTTAATAGTTTCTCGGTTCTTGTCATTTTTCTGTGCATCAAACATATGGACCATGATAACTTTTTTATTTGTACTTTAAAATACATAATTTGGGACTTTCAGTAGACTGTCTTAAAAATTCCTAGGTTTATTCTTTTATGGTTACTGTAAGAGCTAGGAATATATATGTTCCTTTAAAATTCCACATGCATATATGTATTTGTGTATGCACATATAACACTGCTCTTTTTTTCTGTCTATAAATGCAATCAAATCATGATCAGAATGTAGATAACTGTCAATTTTTGGAACTGTTAATAACCTTTTAATGTTAGGATGAGATCTAGTATTTATTACCTGCTGTCAGGTGCAAGACTTTCTGATTTATAAATAATTCTGTTGGGGTTTTTTTGAAGATACAAAGGAGGTTTGTTACTGACTTTTCTAGTTAAATTTCAGCAGGTTGAAGTCAGCTATAGTTCTACTGACTGAGAAAGTTGTTTCTAATTAAATAAGCTAGTAATATCTCAGTCTTCCAAGATAGTTCCCATTGTTTTGGAGATATCATTACAGCACTGCAAATACAACTTCAGTTAGTGTGATCTGCTAACGCATAAACATCAAGCTCTGTTATTAGAAGTTCAGCCAGAGGGACAGGTCGAGGGACTAACAGTGACTTCATGCAGAGTTAAAAGGAGAAACGTGGTTGTGTTTCACTCTTGAACTCCCGTATTCCTGATAACTCAGTGGTGCGGTTGTCACCTAACAAAAGAAAACATGAAGATGACTTGGAAAGTGGAAGATTCCTGGTGTTATGGAAGATTGCATATCACGTGCATCCAATACATAATCTATTCACAAGACTCCGTGCTGTCCCTTGACTTGTGCCATATAACTAACACCCAGCAGCATATCAAGCCAAGGGCTTTACTTTGCTTTCAGCAGGCTAGAAGCTGGGGCTGGGATGGCTTCCTCGCCTTGCTGCAGAGAGACTGATCACTCAACTGACCTACACAACAGTCTTGGTAGTCAGGAGAGGTGTTTTGCTGGCTAGTTGAGGCAAAGTTATAGTTATGCCAGTATTAGGTTGTTTGAAAAGGCCCTTGGCATTGTGATGAAGTTACTGTAAATTAGCTTTGCTGGTTGATTCTGATTCCAAACTAATCCAGCAATATGAATGTGGCTGTAATCAGGTCAAGTATCTTTTCATGTCAAAAATCCCTGCTGGACAAAATGCATACAAGATAAAGGAATATTAGTTCTGTAATGCTTTTTGAAGCCTAAAGATTACAGAAGATGTAGAAAGCCCACACCTGTAGTTATGAACTGGACCTGTTCCAGCATTGTGGAGAATATAGGAGGCATTTGGATCAGGCCTTGCCAAATACTTGCTGTTGAGAAGTTAAAAAATTTAAAAAAAAAATCTGTGCAACAAACATGGTTTAAAAGAAAATTAAATGTCAGATACTGGATCTTGCCCTCATCTGCACCTAAAATAGGGGTAATGAAGGCAGTGAATTCACAGATTTGTATTCTAATTAGATTAGAATGAATCTTAATAAAATCTAGTAGATATATTTCCTCTGGTTTGTTTCTGATTACCTACATGTTCAGTCACTGGGATTAGGTTTCTCTGTGCATAAATGTCGCCCAGGATCCTAACAGACATGCTGTTGAAATCCTGGCAATACGCAGTAAAGCTCCGTTTGCTATGGCTTTGCTGCTCTGTTCTGCCCACAGTATTCTAACCAGCCACTTTGGGCTACTGCGGGTACATTTCTTGGTTGAGTGGAATTACCTTCTTGTACTGACCTCCTGCTGTTAACTGTGTAGATAGTGTAAGTTCCCAACTTTGGTCCTGTGTGTGGCAATAGGTGAATTTGCCCCATTAAGACAGAATAAATAGCTCCCATAAAGACCGTGGTTGGAAGTTAAGCATTTCACCTGTGTGTGTTACTTGCTCAATATTGGATGTTGCAGGAAAGTAAGAACTCAAAGCAGAGCTGACAGTGCTGTCATAAGTAACTGCTAGGATCTTGCTAAAGTAAGTCCAGTTGATGCTGAGCTGCCATGAGGACTGTTTCTTCATGCTAGCAGAGCAGTTGCACAACTGGGATTTAGCCCAAATCATTACTCACATCTTTGCTATAAAGAAAAATTATATTCCAAGCAGCTAATAATTGCATTGCTATTAGCAGCGACTACTGAGTATAACAACATTGTATGCTGATGGAATTAAAACTAATAAGTTACAAAGTTTATTATACTCTGTCTGTTAAGGAATATAATAGCATGATATTGGCAGTCACTGTTGGAATGCTGGGAAGTATTTTTCTATAAAAAGCCGAAAGCAGGCATGAATTAACAGTGGAAGTGTTCATAGCAGCAGGACAGCTGCAGTTTTGGCTTACCTAAGGCAGCACAGCAATCAATGGAAGGCTCTGAGGGTCTTCCATGTCTCTTGCATGCACGTTGTCATTCAGATTTACAGTCACGGCCTCACGCTCCATTTCCCACTGTCCCCCAGTGTGGTGTCTTGTGTCTTGCAGCCCCATCAGCCTGGGAACTGCCAGTGTGAGCTCAGCTTCCCGCTGCTCCATCCTGTCTCAGGTTGAACACAGAAACTCTGCTGAGACCTGCTTCTGTTGGGATAGTGATAGTAGTGTTAAAAACAGCTTTAGAAGGTCCTAGTTTTAAAGATACATATCAAACAAAGATTTGTCAGGCTAGAATATTTTCAATGTTTAAATTGTATTACGCTTTCCTTCCTTTGGTAGTAACAGAGAAAACTATGGTAGATTTCAAAGTCCTTTGGAAGCAAAGGAGATGCACTTTAATTTTTGTATCTGAGCACAGATATTTGTAGTGACTTGCTAAACAGAGAAGAGCCTGGGAAAAATGGGTGGACAGTTTGGGTCAGGATGTTATTAGAGGCAAATTTTGGTCTTCACAGTATTTGCACTGTTCCAGCCGCTTGTGAGATCACAGAAGCCTGCAGAGAAGGAAACAATGGAATTTGATGTTATACCAAACATCAAACAGGGTTGAAGGTTCTGTGACCTCTGCAAGTAATTAAAATAAAGCGTCACTGGAAAATGGTAGGCTACTGCCACAGTTCCTGTTTTACAATTCACAACATTCCTTAAGGGGTTTAAAAGATGAGTCCGAGTTACTCTTTGTGCTGCTCCTTAGTCCTTAAGGGAGTTAAGAAATCAGGTCATTCTCCTCAGAGTTGTGGTAGAACTAAATATTTGATTAGGTCTGTCCATCAAATGGGCCCATTATACCTGTTCATAAAAATTTTAGAAAAGAAGAAGAAGGGGGGGGGCTTTTACTTTTAAATGTACTCTTTCAACTAAATAGCATTTTTTGTGATATTTAAATAGTATTAGAAAAGTGAGTCTTTCTACACATTTAATAGCTGTGTGTCAGGTGACTGCTAAGATATCTTTGAATGAATAGTGAGTGAGTGCAGCTGTGCAAATGTAACGCAACAAATATGCACTTAATTGTGTCCTTTGGCCCGCAGAAAATGTCTGTTGGTAATTAGTCCTTCCTCTACCAGACCCACTGGCATGTGAGCTCTCCTAGCGGGATTCTTGTTATTGTTCTCTCTGGCTCTTGTTCACTGTTGTTCTGGAAGGAAGGACAGAACTGAAGGCATGAGTAATAGGAAATCTTAAGCTCTCATGTTCACCAAAGAGGAAAACATTTATTTAATCAGACTAGAGCTCTACAAGCACTCAGATAATAAAAGTTAGTCTTGTGGGAAGTGGGGACAGAGGGAGTGGACTCGGAAAATACAGTCCTTGTCTTCTAAAGTACTGTTACCATGGGGTTAAAGCTGTATGTGTGCTCAACGCAGGTACTTTTTATGCTGGATTTCTGGGGCATGTTGTGTCAGCTTTCATGCAGCTGTATTTGTAGCTCCTGGGTTGGAATCATTCTTGCGATACCCACCATTGCCTTCCTTGACACCTAGGAGTAACAGTACAGTTTTGGCTTCGGGAGGTCCCCAAAGGCATCCTGATAAAGTGACGGCAAATGAGTGTTGTGCACATTGTGAAGAGGTCGGAGCATCAGTGGTGTGAGAAGGGCTTGTACAGGAGCTCAGTGCGTTGTGTTTTAACTGATGCCTCAAATACCTCCCGACCTCCCAGCCTTTTATGTTACCTTTGAAACTGCAAGAGGTCTCTTTAAGCTTGATGCATGCGGTGTGTAATGCAATGGCTGTATTCTGCAGCCTTTCTCATTCTGGACAACTGTAAAGGGTTATTACCCTCCATTAGAGGGAGCCTTCAAAGCCCTCTGTAAACAGTGCGCAGTGGCTTTTGAAATGGCATTGCAGATTGGTTCAATCAGCTGAGGAGGATCTGTATATCCAAGTTGAAGTCATTTAAGAGAGTAGTATGCTGGAGGAAGGCTGAAAATTGACAGCTGCTGAGTCTGAAAAGGTGATCTATGAAAAATTTGGTCTCTCGTCATCAACTATTATTATAGGTCTTGGTATTGTTATAATACATAATAGAGCTTGTACTTTTGCTTATGTTACTTGGGACACGTGCTCTGCAGAATATACACAGCCAGCTCCCCTGTGTAGCCCATTGTCTATGAAACCTGGTTACGGAACCTGCAACCGTCGTTCATAAGCCTTAGAGGAGAGGTGATTACGTGGTTTTATTCTCAAGACTGATCACGAAGAATACATTTCTTTAATAGTTTTCCTTGGTAGTGTTTCTCCAAAGTATTTTATGAAGGACCTTAAATGTTATTTAACATTCTTTGTAGATTGGGAAACAGAAGCTCAGTGTTGCTAAAGACTTGATTCCAATAGAAGTCTTGAGATTACCAGAATAAATAGAACCTTAATACTATCTAAAATAATGTTAAAACCTATTTTATGTACATGAATATGCATATAATGTACATATTGTGTATAGTATGTATCTTTAGTAGTATACAGAAAATAAATAGAGTGCTGGTCAACTGCAAATCAGTGAGACTTGCAGAACCATGGAAAGCTACTCAAATTTAACATCCGTGTATTTACATTTATAATGACACTTATACCGTTGGCCACTGTTCCTTCATTCTGCTATTCTAAGGCTCTGGAAGTATTTAGTAAATGAGTATATGCTACTACTTTGTTTTAATCTAAATTTTTCTGTCTATCGTGTTCAAATGGGATGTAATCTGAGAAACTATTTTAGATTTGTCAGTGTGGGTAGAAGATAAATAGGAAAGTGAGAAGAGATTGTATATTGTTATAAATTGATAACTCATGTTCTTTGCTTCTACTGCAAATGCAAGTGCCATTTGGTTTAACAGAGAATTTATGGGCAGTGACAGCAAAGCGTAGGTTTAATATTTCATTTGGCAAGAAATTGCTCTTAATTAATTCAATTCCATTTAAGAATTTGTGTGCAAAGTAAGAGTAATAATGTTCGATATTATTTTGGTTGGTTTTAGCACTTCTAGCTAAGCAAAACTAGGCTATTTAGAACAATTAATTCAGCTTACTCAAACTTAGTTTAGGGACAGTCCTCTAAGGTATGTGTCATAGTTTGCACTTAATGGTTTGGATTGTCCTGAAGACCTCAACCAAAGCTGAAATGATTCAGAAGGGATCATAAGCAATATGACAGATCAAAACCTAGTGGCTGCATAGCTGTATTTTGAACAAGAAAGTGATTTGTTGCTGCTGGCAGGGTGCAAGATGCCACTTGAGAAGTCATCGTGTAGCAAAGCTAACTGTAAAAGGTCTCTGGATGTGAAGTGAACTTGAGAAGGGATGAGGAGAGCTAGGCATAGTGAGAAGGCAAGTGGCTTTAACTCTCTTGCACCTTGGCTAAAGAATGTTCAGGGCAAATGTGCACTGAACTAATGTTACTTGTTACTGCCAACAGGATTGAGATATAAACTTTACAGTCCGCAGCACAGTAGCATAAGAATACAGGAAGCTGCACATTGGACATGCTGAATGAGGGTTTAGTAGCCTGAGAGCTGGGTGAGAGCAGATGTCTAAAAAGTGTCAATATTTCATCCCCAATCCAAAAGATTTTCCTAATACGTTATAACACAGTATAAATTACTAATTTTTAGCAACCAGTTTTCTCAGGTGATCAGGGCAAGTCAGGCATGGCAAGATTAGCCCTGCGTTAATTGAGATGCAGGTTGTTTACCGGTGAATACCCACTGAAGAAAGGCTTCCACTCCTGAGTCATAGAAACATTACCGAAGTGGAACCAACCAAACAAGCAGAAACCTAAAAAAACACCAAAACAACACCACCACACCTCAAAGACCCAGACTGGAAGAACAGAAGCTGAAACAGAAGGTGTGAATGCGTTATTTTCTTTGTCCACATTCCATGGTTCTCTCACAATATAAATATCTCTGCTGGATCCTAACTACCCCACTTAAAACTACATTGCCTTAGATGAGCATCAGGGTGCTTGGTAGGGAATTCTTGCTTTATAAAACCTACTTCATCTGATAATACTTACGTACAAACATTTCAGTACTTTGTGTCTGGGAATTTGGTAAGCATCTTGCAGGACACAGTCCCACCTCAGATGGGATAGCTCAGAGGTCAATTAATAATAATATAACAGGCTCTGTACTCTTTCCAATTCAGACTATGTAGTTACTTAGCTACTCTACTGAACACATTTTGAAAAGCCATGAATTTTATTTCAGAAAAAAACACGTGCCTACTGAAAATCCGAGCTCTGTTAAGCAGCAGCACAGTTATGACGCAGAGATATTCTTTAGTTGGATGAGACAGGCAGAGCCCAGAAAAGACTCCTTTTTTATTATTTCAAATCTATTTTTCAATTATTATCTTCCTGTTTGGAGAAGGTCCTTTCTGACAGTGATTCAGCCTTCTTAGGAATTTTTTATATCTCATTAACTGGGAGTGGTTCCCAGGACATCAGACTTGCCATCATCTTTAAATCAAATACATCTGAAATCACTTGTGACAAGCAGCTCTGTGGGCCCCACTCTGCTGAAGAACTTAAGGAATGCTCAAAATCTGGGGGCTTTTTTACTGAACACAGATAAAATTGCTGTTCCTCTGTATGTACAATATGGTTTGCATGAGGCAGAAACTTCAGAAAAGAATGTTGGCTTCTGCTGAGGGCTGAGCTGTCTGAATTTGAGATCTACCTTTTCCACCCTGTTCAATATTCACAGCCCTAAGCTGCATATGTATACAAGTAGTTGTTCTTTGCACGTCTGCATTCAAGATCAGAATAGCTGTGCTTTAATGCTAGTGTTACATTTCACATACATTCAGTTTCTTCATTTTCTTATTCTTAAATTCCAGTCTTGAATGGAACTGATGGGACATCTCAGGGGTTAAATAATTGCTAGAGAGAGAGTGAGACAAAGAGGACAGCCAATAATGAAAATGATAGAAGTATAGTGAGTCTAAATCTGCTGTGCCAAAAATAGTAAATCACGTGAGTCTCCCTGTTTGGTGGATGCTGCCCCCCCAAGGAGCAGGTATCAACAGCAAAGGCATTATCTGAGTAAGAGAAGTGCAGTTTTTTTGCAACTGAAGAGTGAGTGTATGGCTAAACTAACAGCACACTGAGTCCTCTTCTCTGGCCTTGTATTGCTGAAATTTCTGGACGGGAATTGTTCTTAGTGATAACGAAAGATTAATAGTCATGTCCACAAACACCACTGTCCCTATGAATAGCTATGAGGAAAGGCTGTTCTGTACTGTCTTGTTCCTTCCAGCCTTTTACCCTAGTCGCTGCTGGCCACTGTTGAGGACAGGATGCTGGACTAAACAGACCTCTGAATGGAAGCAGTATGACAGATCTTAGATTCTCATAGCTATTGTCACATCATGAAGGCAATGTTGTGTCATAACAGGTGAACTAGAAGAAAAATGGCAGTGGTCTGTCAGCAAATAATGAGTGCTCACGAAGCAGTGCAATGCATTGATCCCTCATTTCCCTTTTTTTCTTTTTGTTCAGGCAGGTGACAAGCATTATCATCCAAGCTGTGCACGATGCAGCAGATGCAATCAAATGTTCACAGAAGGAGAAGAAATGTATCTGCAAGGTAAGGATGTCTCCATTCTAAAACAAGTAATTTTTCTGTCACAGACCTCAGGAGTTTATAAACCATCTCCATGTAATATGGGCAAGGAGGAATTTAGCCATCCTGTCTTCATTACAGTGTACTCATACTTTTTCACTTGAAGGCAAGCAGGTCGAGGGAGGTTATCCTCCCCCTTTACTCTGCTCTGGTGAGGCTGCATCTGGAGTACTGTGTCCAGTTCTGGGCTCCCCGATTCAAGAAGGACAGGGAACTGCTGGAGAGGGTACAGCAGAGGGCTACAAAGATGGTTAGGGGGCTGGAACATCTTTCTTATGAGGAAAAACTGAGGGACTTGGGTCTTTTTAGTCTGGAGAAGAGAAGGCTCAGAGGAGATCTCATCAATGCTTACAAATACTTAAAGGGAGGGTGCCGGGAGGATGGGACCAGTCTTTTTTCAGTGGTACCCAGCATAGGACAAGAGGTAATGGGCACAAACTTGATCATAGGAAGTTCCATCTAAACATGAGGAGGAAGTTCTTTACTTTGAGGGTGGCAGAGCACTGGAACAGGCTGCCCAGAGAGGTGGTGGAGTCTCTGACTCTGGAGACATTCAAACCGCGCCTGGACGCCATCCTGTGCAACCTGGTCTGGCAGGGGGGTTGGACTAGATGATCTCCAGAAGCCCCTTCCAACCCCTGTGATTCTGTGAAACCCTTTCACTCTAGTAGATGGTCATAATGGTGGCTTTGCAGGGACTCTGCAGCCTGGCTGAGGCAGACTGTGTTTTCATAAGCTGTTTAGCAAAAATGAAATTTATTAGGCTGTCTCTGAATTTGGCATGTCAGGGGTAGCTTAGCACACAGACTGGTATATGAGATATCAAAGTTAGAGGGTTTCCCCTGAATTCTGCTGATACCTTTCTGTGGTCTTCTGGACCACACTCCAAACTGTAAAAGGCAATGGAAAAACTTCCAAAGACTGCAGGGAGCTTGTTTTGAATCAGGTAGATCTCATTCCCCATGCACATTGACAAATTGCCTCCTCCAGTTCTTAATCATATTTGCTTGCCTTGCCTATTTCCCTTTTATCTGGTCACATCTCTCTTTTATTCCCTTTGTTTTTATGTCTTTCTATAGTCACTTCTTTCTTGTATGTTCGTTTTCATCTCCTCTTTCTTAACAGTCTCACACTCCCAGGTATTGCCAGGCATGTTTTTTTCATTATCTTTTCACATAAAAAAGAACGTGCTCTTTTCTTTGATTGAAAAGTATCCCTGATCTGAATTCCACCTACTCTCCCAGAAGGTAGCATGTTAACTATTAAGTTACAGTTATTTTTATTACTTACTGTAGTATTAATGTTTGTAGAAAGATGTATAATACACATTTGTGCAAGCCAGAAATAAAAGTGAAAAAGGCAGATATGTATTGGGATTTTGTATATTGTTCTTATATTAGAAAACTTGCTTGATATACCTGAAAGGACTGTAAAAGAACAGGAAAAAAAATTATGAAAGTGTGGTCACAGCCATCTCTTGAAATCCTGAGGAGAGGTTCCTTCTGGAGGAATTCCAAAATAAGATAATATTGTTAAGGAATTCTTTTGAAGCTGACTTGTGTTATTTTGTAGTTTATCCTCCCTACCAGTCCATCTCTCTCAACTCTCACTGACCTTATACCTTAGTTGTCTTATTCCAGCTGTACACAGAACTGAATATCAAGTTGTGTAGCAGCTCTGCATTGCAAGAGCAAGGAGAGGCTGAAAGAGGGCTGGGTAGGAAGTACTGCTCTCTGATGGCAAATTGTAAAGACTAATTTGAAAGCAGCAGTTACAGCATCTGACAACTGGTAATCTTCTTCATTTCCTCACATCATAGTATGATAAAGTACAGGCAGAGTTCAAGGTGAGCATTGGTTCATCCTTTGCTGTTATTAATAATAGCTATTTGCAACTGACGCCGTTTGCACCAGTCTAGCAGAGAGTTGGAGTTCATGTTGATTGGGCAGGCTGTGGTGCCAATTTCTGCAGATCCACATGAGACAGAAAGCATTGCTTCTACTTAAACAAGGCTACATTTTCTCCTGGCCAAGTTCAGGTGATATGAAAGAGGAGAGGAGAGACACCTGGCTCCTTGATCTGCCATCATTCTCTTCTTGGCTCTGTGTCCCTTTCTGCGGTTGTGAATTAATGTTCTTCATCCTCACTGTGTCTCAGAGGAGGAGCAGCCCAAGTTGCATTGCTTTATTGTTCACAAGCTGTTTTCTGACTAAATAATGTTATTGCTGAGTGTGCTCCAAACTGTCCTGCCAAAGCTTTCCTTGCTGAATTCAGCATGCTTGTAAGTATAAGGGACCTAAAAGCCTTTCCTGTGCAAAGCTCTCAGCTGAAATGTATACCCTGACTCTGTCCAAATCGTTTACCCGAGGGTGCAGAATAACAGCATTCCAAGCATTTCTCTGAAATAAAAATACAACACCACAATACTAAAGCTAGAACCAAAATCACATTATTGATAAAATATATGAAGATACACAGCTTCCATCTCACTTCTAGTTGTCCTCTCCACAGGACGTGAAAGCACTGTGTTGGTATTGCTCTGTATAACAGAGGAGCACGGCAGGTTTGTGGTAGCTACTTGTATTAGAAACGTGTGGGAAACCTGCAAAAGGAGAATATGGAAAAACACGCTGTCTATTTGGGGGCTTTCTGTGTTAAGGATGGTTTAAATAATGCTAGCCAAAACACTCTGGCTTTGCCCTGCTCCAACACAGGAAAATGAAAAGGAAGCAGCATCAGAAACTTTCTCTTTCCCATTCACTTCCTGGCAATATATTACTATGTGGATTGCCCCAGAAGACTGTTGCTGAGCTGGGATGTTGCTCAGCATTTAGAGGGCTGCTTCACTTGATTCTCACACAGGCTTTCAGCCTTACTCAATGTGTGAATAACAGCCCGAGTTACTGATTTTGAGAGAGCTATATGTTGAAACAATGGTATATGCAAAGTAAAGAACTGAATACATGAACATGTTGGTTGGTGTCTGCCAAGTGAGCAACCAAACACATGTTAAGAATGGGAATAACCACAATTGGCTGAACTGTTTCCGTTAGGAAAATGAGCAACAATGCAGCTTGAGAATTTGCATTGTTCCAAGGATTTCAAAATAGATTGACATGCTTGGATGAATAAAATCTACAAGTTGTAAGTGGCTCAGAGTTTAAGATCACAAAAAATATTGACATTTAACTTCTTAAGCCTGCTTTATCTGATTTGGGTCTTTAAATTTCACATACTTCAAACCTTTTACCATTTTGTGAAAAGTTTCACCATGAAAATGACATCCAGACTCCTTGCATTTGTTGTTCACTTTCAGCAGCTCCAGCGTTCTCCTGGGGTGTCCCTAAAATTGTGCCACTTTGTGCTAAATACTGCCCAAAAATGCAGTGACAGCTTTTTCTTTGATGGTGGGGATGGTTTAATAGAAAAGAACTGAGGTACAGAGGAACAGAGATCATTTTTCCCAGGGTCACACAGGAAGCTCACAGCTGAATCTGAGTATTGAACCTAAACCTTCTGAGTCTTAGTTCATCAGCCTTACAACATGAACTCCCTTCCTCCTGAGTGCTTGGATCTGTCTGACCTCCTAAGGAAATGCACGGGGCACGCTTCTCTCCTGATCTCCCAGGCTCTGTGGGGTCCTGGCTCCGAGGCTGCTGTTTGTGTAGAGGGAAGGCTGTTGGTACACTTCTCCCTGTTGTCTGATCGTTTCCCCCTGCCAAACGCACAGTTTCTTCTTCCTCAGCTTAGGCTCAAAGCCAGACATCTCAGACCTCTTATCCAGAGTCACAGCATTCTCTCCAGTCTCCTGATGATGATTATACTGTGTGCTGCTGGGAAGTGAAATCATTCCTGCTGGTCTTTACTTCTATACTGAGCCATGTAAGGGCTCATTAGGACAAAATTTGCAGGGGCCCTGACCCATACCTCCCCTGGGCTCTGAGGGTGGGGTTTCCTCTGACTGGACTTGAGCTAATAGTCACCAGTAGGAGACCTGGACTTTACTCTGTTTGGTTTCTTTGTGGACAGAGTGAAGAGGTGATGTTCCCCCCTGCAGATAGACAAGGCTCTGTATTGGCTTTGCAGTGACTGGAATGGGGTTTGAATCTGACTGCAGCTGCACTCAGTGTTAAAAATCAGCATTGGCTTCTGCTCTATTTCAACTTGGCTAATACCTGCCAGCAGCTTCCCAGCAGTGATCACGGTTTAACACTCTGTTCCAAAGGAGAATTGAAATGGGTTGGAAGTGCCCCTTGCCCCTGACACTGCTCAGCCCTTGGGGACAGCCGGATATTTCCATCTTTGCAGCGTAATTGAGAATCCCATGTTTTGGGACACAAACAGCAGAGACGTTGCCTTTTTTAGTAGGATGTGTAGCTGGAATACACCCTGTGGAAATGCCGGTGTGACACATGCCACTGACCTTGCAAAGCAAGGGGTAAAAATGATATGTGTGCCAATGGCAAATATGGTACACTGTGATCTACGGAGAGGCTCTTTCACATCCTGCTTTGTACCACCTGCGTCACACTGGCCTCTCTAGCTTAGAGCAGTGGGTGAGATACACCCCTGACTTTGCTGCATTGTGAATTTTCTAATTTTGTTTTTCCTGTTGCATTTTGCATAATTGCAGGGGAGAAGTGATCTGAGTAATACTTTACAGTAACTGAATATGACATGTATTGCTCAAGGAAGTCACAGGACTTCCCCGGTATTAATGGATTTATAATCAGAACTTCCTTTTTACATGTGGTGCAGTACATACGGGGAGAACAGATCAGGTAACCATGGCTCAGTTCTTTTGCTCTTACCCTCCATCCTGCCCAGAGGAACCCTATGTCTTCGAGTTCCTCTGGCTGGTGCTTGTTGACTTGCTGCTTGAGGCTGAGTTTTAATTAAGAATGTGTGCAAAATGCTTTGACAGCCTCAAGAAAAGACTGCTGTAGATGGGCCGAGGATTTGAATTTTTTTTGTTTGTTTCACTGGTATTCCCCATGAATTGAATGTGAATTAGTTGCACAGATCATACAGATTCACCATCTGATGCAACGAAGGGATTCTTTTTAATAACTGACTTGTCATGACTGGAAGTCATCTGTTTTACTCTGAATAAAAAAGTTTTTTTGCCTCCCTCAGGTTCCACGGTCTGGCATCCCGACTGTAAGCAATCCACTAAGACTGAAGATAAGCTACGGGTAAGCTCAATTTGTGGCAATGACACGCCAGATATTTTGCCCACACAATAACTGAATGCTATTTTTTAAAAGAGTGACTTTTCCTGTGGGTTTTTTTGGTTTGGTTTGGTTTTTTTTTTTGCATAGCTGTCACCACTCTGGCAGAATAAACAGTGGAGGCACTTCAGAGGTATTGCTCTGATTTTTAGGCTCACCACCTTCACATACCTGTCTCAGTGCACTACCTTAAAGATAATATTTACTGACATACAGACATGGCAAAGTCACTAAAACACTTCATTTCGTATCTCAGTTATTGTGAGAGACTCTTGAGGAAATGTGAACAGGGCAAATGCTACAATATATTTTAGTATTTTTGCACGTCTGTATAATTGCTCTATAGTTATCCCCTGTTCTGTGTGGTTATTTACAACATTTAGACAATATGGACTCTTCTTCCTTGGCCATCCAAATAAACCTCAGCCTAAAGTGATCCTCATTTGAATGCCAAGAATAGCTGTAGTTACCCTCAGCATATCCAGATAAACTTTCTGAATCAAATCCTTGATGGCAATAATGCTGCACTGATAAATGCTGGAGCCTGGCTTCTTGCATGCACTGGGCAATTCTAAGTGGATGAATTTATTCATTCATCTTCTGGACAATTTACTCTTTTTGATGTCTCGGTCCTTTGAACTTTGATAGTTTTTCTGGCTATGAATATTAGAGACTGTATATGAATAAAATGTCTTTCAGACGAGGAAACTAAGAGGTATGGGCATGAAGATATGTAGGATATCCTGTGGATTGTGTTCTATGTGTGACTCATTTGCAAGAAGCCACATCCTTTAGAATTTGTTCAGGTGCGCTGTTCTGTAAAACATCCCCTGCAGAGAATTTACTCTGATTGTAGGTAATGTGCAGATAAATTCTTGTAGAGTGGAGTTTATGTTAGTGTGGGCTGTACTGATAATACAGAAGTATAATTGGCCCTAGATGGACATGGGATCTAGCACAGCCAAACATCACTGTAGGTACTGTAAAGCATTTGCACATTGTTCTGTCCTGACTTTCTGTAAGAAAATGGAAAATTCTGCCAGACTGGATTTTCTTTCTCAATTAATAATTTGAATGTAAGATGGTGTTTTGACCTTCCTAAGAGTCAGAACGCTTGCGCTTTGTAGTGAATGGTTGGGGTACAATACCTCCCTTTCACTTGGACCCAAGAGTCTTATCAAAGCACTCCTGACTACATTGCTGCCCTTACGAACCTTCACCAGCTGACCTTATAAATCAGTTGGCTTATTTCCATTCCCCATGGAAATGGCCAAAGCCCTCTTCAAATATTTTCCTTTTTTCCATCACACATTCAAGCATGTCAGTCTTCTTCCCCCTCAGCTAATTTTAATTGAAGCAAGTGAAGTAGATGAATTCATCCACCTGCAAGACTTTGCCTAAGTGAATTCTTAGAGGAAAATGAAGTGAAGCGGAAGAATGCATATTAAGGGAACATCTGAGAAATGTTGTGGCACAGCTATCCAAGGTCGCCTTGTTCCTGGATGAGAGCTTCTATGCAGAGGTTTAGTATGTCTTTAAAAGGCATTGAGAAATGCACTGTACTGAAGCTAGCTGGAGAGGTGGAGAAATTTTAGCTTCAACTGCACATCACAGGTAGTCTCTATCTACTCCGGTGCAAAGTCAGATAGCTTATTTTAAAATCAGTTTGAGTTCACTTTGATGGCTTTGACACACGTTTCATTCTGCTGACTCAAATGAAGGCAGTAGCAAACAGGTAAGTACAGAAACAAAATGAAACTGTGCTATTTGAACGTGTCACCACTAAATTATAAACTGTACTTTGGTTGACTTTCAGTTTCTTGATGATGTACATTTAGACCTTGTATGAGAATCAGAATCTGGTTTGTGCGTTGACAAATACATGATATACCCACTTCCAGGGTCAAGCCTAGATTTTCTGGTGGTTCTGAAAAAAGCCAGTGATGTGGCCTCTTTGCTCTGCTGGGTTTCCTTTCCCTATAGAGCAAAACAAAACAAAAAGCATTGAAGTCGCTTTAGAAGCAAGTTCTGTTTTCTCTCAGTAACTGAATTGCGATATAAACTAATCAGCATTCTAGCTGCTCAAGATCTGAGAGGGAGTTCATGAAAACAACGGTTGCTTTAGATCTTCCTCCCACTGGATATTTGTGGAGGATTACAAAGCCAAAACAAGCAGAAAGTAAAGCAACCATATATATGTTAAAAATATACATTGCTTAGGATTTTTTGAACTGTCTGGTGGTTCATGATTCTTCAGGGAGTAATAAGTAACATAGATATTACAATGCACAGATTATTATCTAGCAAGTCGGTATTAGTAACTTGATTGAAAAAAAGAGTTTAACCACTGAGCTGGGGCAACTGCTTTCCTTTTCACTCTTTTTTCCCTTTTGTGTTTCGTGACAGCATTCCTCATCTGAGTTCTTTTATCCAAAGAGTCTGGTTCTTCGCAGGCCACGCTCTGCAGAGGTTTGCTGTTGTGTTTTCGTAGTGTTGATAATGGTCTTCTTTACTGAGAAGATTCTTCATTATTGTCATTCGCTGCGCTTGCTACTACTTCTGCCACACAGCTTTCCTGCTATCACTTGCCACCTTGGGCACTGACGCTGTATTTTGCATCGTGTGGTGCAGTGTTGTTTGTTAATTCTCACATTTTTTACTTTGTTTAATGAAATGCTTGAAATATTTTTATTTTATTTTTTTTTTTTAGATTCAGATGAGCTTTAGGGGGCTGTAGTATTGTTCTTCTAGTGTTACAGAAAGTTTTTCTTCTAAAACAAAAAATTAGATTGCAAATATAAAGCAAATGAAAATGGTGAAAAGCAGTGGTTAAAAAGAAATCGTTTTTCATGAACAATGGCTCATGCTTTTTAGGAAAAAAATGGCATCAGTTACATCAGTTACTTTTTTATATGTGTTGACCAACTACATATGAATACTTCAGTTGAGAAAACACTTACAAAATTCCAGGTTTGGACATGTTCTGCATGCTGCCTGAGAGCATTTGCCTCTCTAATCCAGGGCACATCCACATCCAAGTTGGGAGGTCCTCCCTGTCCTCTTCATTCTGGACTTTCTGCTTTCAGACTTCCTTGAGTTTACTTTGCACCTACAAACACCACCCACTTCCATTCCTTGTCTTTCAGGGTGGCGCTTATATATTAGTTGTGTCTGCTGGGGGGGGATGTGTGGCTGTGCTGCATGCAGGCACACCTAAGGTAGCTTTCACCTGATAACGAAGAAAGAATGTTCTGGTATGGACTTAGTACAGGCCAGCAGTAGGCAGACAGGCTGATAGAGTCCATGCCGCTGGATTTCCATTGTGTCTGCTTGTGCCGCCTTCACATCTCTAATGGCAAAGTAGGCATAGTCATAACATCAGTCAGGGCAGGATATTTGTGTTAGATGCAATCTGCAGGATAGTGTTGTACGGTTGAATCCAATGCTGTGATTCAGTGGGAGTTCATGCAAGCCCTGTGCCCTTTGTCCGGCACAGTGCTTTCATCAGTTAACTTTGGATGTTGTGATGCATTAGCCGCTCTTGAAGGCCGCTCCCTCTGTTAGCTGCAGAAATAAGTATCAAGAAAATACAGCTATAAAGGTGTGTTATTAGTGCTCCTAAGGAGGGCAATGTCTCTACACCCCTAGGCTTTATGGAATCAAATGTTGGAGTCTGAGGACGTCAAACTGTGGGACCATTTCACTCATCTTTTAGGCCAGTGTAGTGGCTTTTTGCATTCAGCTTAGCATGCACGAGTCTGAGTTTCTGGTGCTGAAATCCAGAAGCCTTAGCATTGAAAAACCAAATCCTATCCAGTGTATTAGAAAAACATGTGAGGCAAAATAGGGGCAGCCCCTATCAAAATAAAGGTATGTTCTCTTTCTTGCTTTGTAGACTGTGTAGGACACAAATAACTGAGGGTCAGATGAATATAATCTTGTGTAAATTTGGTCAGTATTAAATTCTGTTTAGATTTACATGCTGATTACACAAAGTGTAATTCAAGGCAGATTTTGACTCCCAAGTGTTCTTCTGCAGAACAGATACAAAGATACTATCATTGCTGGTGCTATAAAGACGGTCCAAAGGCTTGAATCTACATGAAAATTGTAGGTTGAAACTTGTAGCGTGAAATCCTGTGAATTCTCTGAGAAGTTTGCTGTTGAATTCAGTATGTTCTGGACTTCCCACTTTACATTCTTCTGCTTTCCACTTAATTTACTCTTAGTGAAGGCCACGTTTGCATGAGTAGTCTTGTAACAAGTTTGTTTGGTAGCAACGTGCCTTCAATGATTATGTGCTGAAAATTCATTCTCCTTTCTGACCTTTGTCTAGAAAGGAGAGAAAAATTAGTTGTAACCTATTAATACGTGTGTCTGAGCGAGTTTGAACTAAACCTGTTCACTAGCTTTGTCTTGATGCATACATAGTGTAGATTTTTTAGGCAGAGAAAAAAATGAATGCATACATTTGAAGGAAGCTCTCTTATAAGGAGAAGGGTACAGTTAAAACTAGCAGACAGGCACAATGAATGCTGTAACAGAGGTGCTTTACTGGTCTTGTATACAGCCACTGAAAATTACTGAAATCCATAGGAAGACTGTGTTTAATGAAGCCTGGTTCCAAGCCCTAAATAACTGTAAAACCTTGCAGTTTATGAAGCAGGTAGTCAGAGTGGCAAGTGTTGTACTGAGAAAGCCAAATTCCTTGCTCTTGCAAAATTGTATCTGCCTAATAGAATAAATTGCAACCTAATCTTCTATCAGTTTATTTATAAACATGCTTCACTTAAAGTAGCTTCTGAGGTTTAGAGAATTTGCTTAAACTATAATGTTAAATGTTATTAAGTGAAAACATATTCATTCTTCTGCAGCTATTATCACCGCCTTGCATAATGAACTCTATCAAAAAACTAAGGCAGGTACTGTAAACAATGCGGATGATGCCTTTGTTAAACAATAGTGCATCCATTTGGCCAGATGTTCTTGGGATCAGTTTTGATTTGATTGCCTGCTCCTGTAAGTTTTTATAGAGCATGATTCTGAACATCTGTACTTGAGAAAGCCAGAGCCACCACATTGTAGCAGCATCTGGGTGATGTGAATGGCTCTAGCGTGGGTTTGTTTTGTTTTTTTAAAGAAGTTACTTATTCAGATGTTATGCCATGCATGGTGACATGTCAAACTGAGGGAAATGCAGATGAACATCTTAAACTTTGCAATCTAATATTAAAAATAGTAAGTTAATCAATTTGGGGCATATGCATGGGTAATATGATAATTGAGCATTGAAATTCATAGTGAACCTAATATGATGAGCATGACAGCTGGTGTTACCTCTGCCAATCTGCAAATGAAGTTGGTAAAGAACTTTTGCATTGAAGACAAATGCATGGAATGAAGAACAAAATGTAAAAATAAGTCTCTGATAAAGTGGGAAATACTGAGAAATCTTGCAGATACTTTAGATGCTTTGTGATCTAGTTCTTTCCTTTGGCTCCTTTAATGACATGCATGAATTTCTATTGGCTGAATTTCTGTTGGTTTTTTTCATGTACTTCATAGACTTCCTGTATCTGGTACAGACATCCCATATTGATATATTTACTACTGATACATCCATTTGGGTGGAAGAGGAAAGAAAAAACAGATGACTCTTCCACTGTCAGAAAATGTGGAGAAAGGCCATGCACCACAAGAAAAAAAGATTAGTTCTAGTTCTTCATAGAAATTTGCTTCAATTTCTCTACACAAAGGTGGCATTATGAAAAGCTGTATTTGAATCTTTCAAGAACAAGAACAATCATATAAAAAGTGTTGCAGATCTGTTTGTAGAAGAAGTAAGGCAGCTTGACTTGTTTTGTTGCTGAGTAGAACAAGTGTCACAGGACTATTTTGATGGAAGGAAATACCTTTAAATTAATGCATTAATATTAAAGGATGTTTCCTCTAATTTCTTTACCTGTCTTCTTCCAATAATGTGTGCAAGAGATGCTCACATGATATCTCCACTGAAGGTTAAAGGTTAAATCAGGGATAGCTACTGTTCCTGTTTCACCTGTGCACTGATCAGCTCTCCTCTAGGGTGGAATTTACGCCCCGTTGCAGTTACATCAACAGAGAATTTGACCTCCAATTTGTCTCTTGCCACCTGTTTGAGATATAAAGTCACAACAGTGCTGCACAGGGTCTGGGATTCTTGACTGCTAATGAGGATGTGATTTACAAGCCATACCCCATCACAGATTTTCGGTCAGGAGGTAGTATAGGTCTCTTAGGAGAGGAGCCAACCATAGCAACTAAAAGTATGCCAAAGGAACAGCTTATATCAAGGAATCTTTAGTGTATGTTTGTTAAGGCAAGCAGCACAAATGTTTTTAAGTGCAATGCGATTGTCTTTAGGGGAAAGTGCAAAGCTGTGAAGGATTCCAAACCATATGGGAGCAGCAGAGTAGGAAATAGCCATCTGTGATGGAAACAGCCTGTGCAATTCAAAACAAGAAACAGGGCAAGTGAGGTAGGAAGAGTGAGTAGATGTAGAAGTCCTCTTTTTCATGCACTGTCTTCAGGGCTATGTCATAAACTTAAGCAAGATACAGGACTAGGGGCAAACAGAGGAGCCGCAAAGTTCCAGGTCTGCTTGGATTAAGCTCCTCAGGAGAGGAACGACGTGTGCTCAGGCAGTGGCTGGCAGGGTGGTGTCCCGCCCAGGCAATGTGGAGCTTTGCAATAGACTGAAGGTAAAATTTATGTATGCAGGAAGAATTACAGCAAATAGAAAACTGGTTTTAAAGGGTGTCATATCTGGCTTATGGCTGTGTTAATGGGATGGTAACAAGGAACTTGGAGCAGAACACAGTGAGGAAATGAAGAACAGGTGCTACGACTTGCCAGTCTGTCTGAAAACTGCTTCTGTACTCTGGGGTTAAGAGCACCTAAGAAAGCTGTTAGTAGAATGTCATTGAATCTTCTTAAGGTGTCTAACTTTATTAAACAAATTCACTGAAGTGATAAATACAGGTAAATTTTCCTTTGCTGAAAAGGTTTTTAGCAGTGACACTAAAAGATGAGACTAAGGAGATGGACTGAGGGCTGAGAATTTCTTGTTCTCTGGAGTGATTATAAAAGATCCAGGGCAAAGAGCAATCCAGAGGGCCTGCCAGGTGGAAAGAAGCCTTAACTGCCTCTGACGCTTGGTTTCCTACAACAGAGAGAATTGAGCAGACAAAGCTCTTAAAGTATGTCTGCTAAAAGCCAAAGGTAACAGAGACACCCCTAACAGTACCTCAACTACTTAATACTGTTCTCTATGTTGTAATGAAAACAATTGTTTTCCATAGCAACTGCTGCAAAATGTTACATGTGCCTCCACTCAAACAGACAGTGGTGTGAAATGGCAGAATGGAAGAGGGAATAAAGTGTTTCTCAACAACAGCCAAATTTTCCAGCTTAATTCTTGTAACATTTCAATGAAACAAGTGGTTCGTGTTGATTTTTTTGCTTTGATTGCATCATGGGAGGAGCTTAAGGGCAGCTGAGAAATTTCTGTTCCCTTTTTGGGAGGTAGGAATTTGCTGCTACAGAGAGAAAAGGAAAGAAACACATAAAGGTCCAGCTGAGAAAGTATTTTCAGACATGCTCTGGAGAGGATTTGTGACTGTGTCAGTCCATGGCCACATCTGCTCTCTGCTTGATCTGAATCTTCACGTGTTTTGGTGGAACATGTTCAAAGCCTTTTATTCCTCTGACCCTCCCTGAATGTGGTGATTTCATTTCCACAAATGAAGTCAGATAAACCTGCTGTATGATCCACGAACAGTCTCCAGGATTTTTTATACGGATGGTTCCAATAGCTTTCCTGGCTATGAAGTAAAAGGTAGAAAGACTCTTGAAGGATCCTTTCAGGAAACGTGTGCTGAGAGATAAGAAAGGTCCAGTAGCCTTGTTGTGTTCAGTCCAGATACTTCCTAAGAAAAATCAGTGATCCAGGCTGTCAAGCCTTCTTTCTCTTCAGTATGTGCCTGAAGGTCCCTTAGTTCAATGTCACAAGCTGACAAGGTAAGGACTATTTACCAAGATTTTGTTTTCAGTGACTTTGAAGTATTGCACTGCGCTAGTGTCATCAGAGACATCTACTGATTCATTGCTTTGTGATGGGGTTTGGTTCTTTGCAGTCAATTAGGGAGCAAAAATTGTTCATGGTTTCTCAGTTGCAAATGGGATATTGTTGACTATCTTCATGTGTCTGCTGCATGCCAAATTTAGGAGTAATTGCCACAATAGCCTGGGTGACTTGATCAAATAGATGTTTTTCAAATTCATGAAGTGTTCAGGATCACCACAGCTCAGTGATAAGTTATTTTGTCTCCGCTCACAAAACTTCTCCCAGGGAATCAGTGTCTGTTTAGTCCTAATGAAGTGTTGGAAAATCCTCTAAATGTGTAATGGCACTAGCTCTGTAGGGGTGTGACTGTTCTCATGAATTTCAGTTTGCAGGACATTGTCATTAAACATCAGGACTTTTGCAGTATGGGGAATCATGAAATTTCAACCAACACTTTAGCTTTCATGTTGCATCTAGATTGTGCTGCAGATGTAGGGAACAGCTCCAAGCCGAGGATTTCTGGTCCTTCTACTTAGAAGGACTGAATTCCGTTCTGTATTCCTAATGGAAATCCAGTGATTGAACATCTGGAAAGTGATAATGTGTGTGCTGTCCTCCTCTCAACAGTTTTGTCTGCTGAACTGCTGATACCTTTAGCTGTTTGTGAACTAACGTTTTGATAAAATGACCAGCAGGGCCTGGACTTTGTATGGCTCCTTGCAGTGTCTCTGACAGGTGATGTTTGGTTTTGTTCGTTATTGTTGTCAGTCTTTTACATTGTATGGTTTAGAAAACCTCCTTCCCTTCTCACAGCACTCCTTCCCCTACCAAAAAAAAGCCCACCTGACTCACAAGATTGTGAAATTTGCCAGAATGCTTGCATTTGTGTTGACATGTTTTCCTAAATTCAGTTAATTTCAAGATGTATGCAGATTTCTTCACTTAAAACCAAAATTATCAATGTCAATGGCTTCAGGTTGCCCTGATAAGTTACTTTTTGTTTTTCAGCCTACAAGAGCATCATCAGAAAGCATTTATTCCAGACCAGGTTCCAGTATACCTGGCTCTCCAGGCCACACTATCTATGTAAGTATTCCTTCTGATGAATAAGCTGCCAACGTCTTGCTTGCACATTAAATACTCCATGCTGAAATAACTTTTATACTGATGCTAATGCCTTCATTCTGGTGGTTAAATTGTTAAAATTCTCGTCATGACAGATGTAGTTTTTATAACTACAGAATTTCAAGAGCAGGGTAGGCCTTTTCTGGGTCACATTTCCTTTAGAAATGTACAGTAAATCTCTTGAAGTCACTTGGTAATGTGAAGAGGGACAGAAGGCAGACAGGTTATTTGACTTTGTTAGGGGATATGTGGGGCCTGTGCACCTTGATACGCAGTTCTTGGGAGGTCTGCTGTCTGCAATTGTAGGACGTAGGTAGAAGGGTCAGCCTGACTGATACGACATCTTCTGTTTCAGAAGTAAGGTGTTTTGGTTGTGGAGGGAAAGGTTTTTTTTATTTAAGAACAACAATGATATTAAGCATCCTTCTCTTACTAAACTAACAGTGCTGAAAATGCAAAGCTATTCATGTACTATTTTGTTTGTGGTTACCTGAGGTGCACAGTTTAATATGATTCCTTCAGTAATCAAGCCTTCTCGTTCATTATTTTAGAGGATCTCTTTCACTTCTTGGCCTCATTACTGGTACCTTTTGAGCCAATAAGATCTTAGAAATTAAAAGTGGAAATACATTAGCAGAAGGTTGGCCCAAAATTTTCAAAGGAATGATGTTTTTCTCCTCTTTTCATACCACTTTTCCAGGCATTTCAGTGTTGTAAATGTCAGTACCTTTTTTTTTTCCTTGGCAGAGAAGTTCACAAGGTCAAAAAAAAAAGTCATCTTTTATGGCTGTATTAATCCGGTTTTAAGAAGGAAGAATATCAACTCAAATGTACTTGCGTGAATAACACAACAACTCCATCTTCTCAAACTTGCTGTATTTCTATGCATATAGCCTACACTTCCAAAGCTCACATCCATTTAAGAGTCCTGTTCCCTGAAAGTCCATATAACTTTTGTCCTCATATAAAACATGCTCTCAGATAACCTGCACAAAACTCAGGGCAGAAGCGGAAGATAAGAGCTAAGGAAGAAAATCACAGGTAGGCAAGTTAGTGAGAGAGAGTCCATTATAAGGGGAGCAAAGATGAAGGTATGCTGGGAAGAAGAGGCAGACTACAGGGCAAACTTCCGTTTCTGTTACCTACGCATAATGCTGAAGCACTGGTTTTACAGATAACCTTAAGTTTACATAGGTAAAAATGTAGTGTAAGACACAGAAATTTATCAGTTACATGTATAATAATGCAGAAAAATTACCAAAATTACAAATCTCAAGTCCTGAGTTTAATTCTAGTTCTTCAGTGCATTTCAACAACGACAACAAAAATTAGCTATATTAAAAGTGTTCGCACTGCAGATATCAAAAGATAGACCATGTCCTGGAGAACTGCCATTCTGCTGGTAATACCAACTTCATAAGCTGTAGCTTATGAAATTTAACTCCTGCTCAACAGCACGGTCTGTAGGGCGACATGATGGCCTGGACCTGGATCTACAAAAATATCTGTGGTAATTTATATTGGATTAAGAATATCCAGACATATTTGTAGCTCATTAACAGACTGTGGTAAAAATATCACAGAAATGACATACATTAATATACCTATGTATTTTAAGGGTTAAATTGGGTTAAGGTATTTTGTTATATCTGGTGAGTAAAAACTAAACAGATTTGAGGCTATTTTAGAAAGTTAATTTCCTAACTATTTCAAACCTCACTTCTCTATCAAAAAATGTTTTGTATTGTTTCTGATTTTTGGCATTGTGTAACAAGCACCAAGACCAGGGGTTGTTAGGAGAGCTTGGGAAGGTAAATGCACTTTAATCTGAAAATACTAGGTGCTAGTACTCAGGAATAAGGGAACTGAATGTGAGTAGAAACCAATCAGTCTTGTTTCCTTGTGCAGCCTACTATGAATAAATGAAATATCTAGTAGAAGAGTTGAAAACCAATTTGAATATTTTCTTTCAGTTTTAATCATCAGTTGTATTTCTGTCAGGTAGGTAAGAATGTATGATGGTTTTTTAAAAGTTATCTTTTAAGTAAGGAAAGATATTAGCTATCTAGACTATAAATAAGGCCTCTTTCTAGCTCCTTCTAATGGATGCAGCTGTCTTGGAACTGATTTCCTACTTTCTTTTTTTAACTAGTCGACAGCTCCTTGCAGTTTTAGTGGAAAAAGTAGTCAATGTTAGTACTATGTAGTATGCAGTTAGTAAGCAACATATCCCTTAATCAGAAGCTTGGATATAGGTTGAGTGATGAGTGGAATGTAATCATTTCAGTTGGGAGTTTGGATACCCAGTCCTGACAAATAGTCCTGCTTGCCTTTTTATTTCCTTGTAATAAGTTGTATTTCCTCTCGTGTGCACAGTTATAAATTGAATTTCTGTCTGTGGTCTTCTGCATGGAATCCTCTCATAATCTCTGTAATCTGCAAACGATTAATTTTACCACACGTTTTACGTATGGGAAAACAAGAGCAGAAAGGTGAAACTACTTGCCTGAGGCCACAAAAAGAGTCATTTGCAGAGCTGAAGTTTCCAGCTCACTACTGGGGATAAGAAACTTTTATATTAGATCTCTCTATATGCCGTGTTCTTTCTTTCCTAAACTGAGAAAACACTGTGTGCTTTTGCAGAGGAGGCCTATTGGAGAAGAACAAGAAGCAATCACGTTGCATGTAGAGTGCCAAAAAGGGTTTCCCATGGCAACACTGTGACAACAAATACACAAAATCATAAATTGTGTAAAACAGAAATTACCAGTGCATTTGTGTAAGTTAATTTATCTTCTGTGTTTGACCTTCAGGCAAAAGTAGACAATGAAATCCTTGATTACAAGGATTTAGCAGCCATTCCCAAAGTCAAGGCCATTTATGACATTGAACGTCCAGACCTAATTACTTATGAGCCATTCTACACTTCCGCCTACGAGGACAGACAGGAGAGACAGAGTCTTGGAGAGGTAATGAACCGACAAGCAACTCATGCTGCTGTACGCTTTATTCAAAGCCTGCTTCGCTTCTATCCTCTTTTGAAACAGTTTCTAATTGGCACTCCTAGATACTGTTGCTGCTGCTGTTCACAGTGCTTTTTGTCTGTTTGATCTGGGTTTAATGGGAGCAATCATGATGATGCCTCATGTGCGACACTACACAATTAAACACACAATTAAACACCTACATTAACACCAGCTGCTGGCAGAGGACTGACAGGGGGGAGGCTTGGAGGCTGGCTATATGTGCATTCTCATAACTCACGTGGATGTCCTAGTCTTTGGGTACAGCAAAGTCCAGAACATGAGGCAAAAGCCAACCTGGTGGTGTGCTGTGGAGCAGCGATACTCACAACAGAATGTGAGGAATACTGTGATGTTCTATGGCAGTAAAAGGATTATGAGCAGCGGGATGCTTTCTCTCATACATATTAAAGGGAAATGTATTTCTGGAGCATTTTGCCAGACATACTGGATAAAATCTGAACTAGGTCAGAATGAAGTGCTTTTCCACCTGGGAAAGCAGGTTAGTTGTATTATGGAAATAGCTGCCTCACATTTTAAACTGCTGGCATTTAATAAGGATTCCTGTCTCCTGCAATGACAGAAAAAAAAAACCCAAAACCTATCTAATTTATTCTCTTAAATTTGTATTTCAAGATATCTTTCAGGTTGTAGGGTCCCCTAGTTTTCTCAGGTGAACTTCCGTGGCTGAAATTACCATTTACATGGTTCCAGTGCAGATCGTGGAGCAAGTTTTGTCATGTAATACCACCAGGCTTCCTGAATGCAAATCTAAATGGACGTGGAAGTGGATTTACTTCCTTGCAATCTCAGTGACTTTACTGACTGTAACTGAATTGAATATGAAGACGAGCTGAGGAAAATGGAAGTACAGTAAATCATTCAGGCACCAGTGGTCTGAAGATGCCCAGATCAGTGACTGATAACCTGCTTTCTTAGCAAAGTGTTCTGCCTACCAACAGATCAGAGCTGCCTCAGTTTTCCTCCTTTGTTCTTTAATGTTTTATACATTAGTCTTTTGAATTATAACATGAGTTGGAAATTCAGGAGACTGTTCAGCTCGGGAATAAGATGAGAAATTAACAGGTCACAATATTACAGAATTTCCCCTCAAATTTACGTTGGTAGTGAATCCAGCTGACGTCTGTTTCAAAACCACTGTGAGATGCATTGTTGACCTCTGACCAGTTCCAATAGGCCTGACCCATTCCGCAAAACTCTCTACAAACACAAGTCTCTTGTTAGTCACAGAGGACGAACCGATCTCACCCAGAGAAGGTGAACTATTTGTTAATCATGAAGGGGAAGCTTCTCACTGAAAAAGCAGTATATTGGAAGCTGATAAAGCAGTATGGTGGAAGCTGTCTGCTGTTATGCTTGTTCTGGGGATAAGCAAAAACCTTTGGGGTTTTCTTACCCCGTATTTTCACCAGCATTAAATCCAATTAATTTTTGGTGACTACAGAAATTTGTTCTGGAAACAGAAGGGCTCTCACCTTCTTTTCAGAAGATCTGGGTTTTCCACCCAATGCTACTGCTGACTTCTGTCACCTTGGGCAAGTTACCTCACCTCTTTGTACCTGTTTCTCCTCCCTTCCCTTGCCCTAGTGAGACCACAAGCCCATCAGGGTGGAGTGATCTCTTACTTTGTGTTTGTGTTGTGGTAATTGAATGGCAACAATCTTGGTACATCATACATCAGTCACCATCATCGTTAAAAAGCAAAGGAGGTGACATGTTTAGTCATGACAGGGATTTGCAGGCTTTGAGTGATTTAACCTGCATTCTCTTTGCGAAGTGTGTGTATGTGGTGGTGTTAAATAAAAGGGGAGCCTGAGTTTAAGCTTGTACACTAGAAATGACCTGCATCATGATTTTAAAAAAAAAAAAAAAAAAAAGAAAGAAAAGAAGAAGTCACTAAACTTGGTTAAGAAAGATTTCTGGATGTACAAGGGACATGCGCAAGAGCAACCAAAGTTAATCCAGTAATGCAGACAAACCTTAATTGAAGGGAACGGACTACAAGAAAATTATATACTTCAGCTACAGAAAGTGAGAAAATACAGCATGAGAATTTCTTCTTTATTGCAATGCAAGGGAAATGCTTTTCAAAGTTTCTCACTCATGAGCTCTCTTGTTCAATGAAATCCCAATCTTGTTTTTCTGAAAGTCTGTGATGAAAAATGTTTTCATGTAGCACCATCTAGCGGGACCAGGCGTTTTAGTTAGAGATCCACCAGCAGTTTGCGGGGGAAGTGAAAGGGAGCCCATGAAGAGGCGGTTTAATTTCTACTATAAAAGAGATTGAGATACAAAATGAGATCTGTAAAGAAATTTTCTTCTACTGAGGCTGACCCTAGATGTAGTGATAACGTTTCCAGAAACTGTTAGTTATTCAGGTTCTTCATGTCCTATTACTTCTGCCCTGCCAGCAGCAACCTGATTAGCGCTAAAATTGTCTTTTCTCAGCTCTGACTTTTGCTGCATCAATATTGAGAGAAGCAGCATTTTACCTGCGTGTCCTTTGTTTCTAGTATTCTGTCTGTTGAAAGCATTGAATGTCTGTAACAGCTTTCAGTAAACAAGCTGTTGTAAAATGAGAAAAGTAGTTTTTTCTAATGTGATAGATGCTTCAAAGTGGAGCAGGCATCCCACCTGGTGGTTCACTAAAAAGACAGTTAAAATGAGGTTGCTGCAAAATGCTGGAACTACTGTTATAAAATGACACCTGTAAAAGTTTGAAGAAATTTCCCAGAGCACAAAATGACCTGTACAACTTCAGGTATTAGAGCAGCCCCTTAGATCTCAAAGTGATAGAGCATTGAGGCTGTTACAGTGAGTAGAAGTTTTACTGTAAATTTCGTCAGAACAGGCTCTCTACCCAGACTTTTTTTTTTTTTTTTTAATCTGAATTCGTTACTCTGTATTTCCACTAGCTTACTATTCTGGAACTGAGCTGTTTCTTCTCAGTTGGCTGCACAGTGTATTTCAAACTGACTAGTGTAGACTTCTGTGATACGGCAGTTCACCTGTGCATGACAAAACAGTAAGCTGGCTGCAGAGTGTGGTTCCATTTCCAAAAAAGCAACGAGATGATGTCAGATAGTGATGGAGTAAAAATACATGAAAGGTTGGTCGTGGATTCAGCACATTACTTTCTGGGATGCCTTCCCAGTCTTAGATTCCTGTGACTACCTTTTACAGTAGTCATTACCATCTAGGCAACCACAGCAGATTATGGAAATTTGTTTATTTACAGTAACACATAAATTACTAGTAGAAAAATGTGGGAACGCACATCACAATGTGCTTTTTTCATTCATACTGGAAGCTTTAGATTAGCTCTCAGTTTTTGTTGAGAATGATACTACAAAGCACTGTGTACGATATGTTCCATGTGGAGCAAAGTTTTTATGGCTGCTGCTGTTAGATCTGTAATGAAATGGTGGTTTGCTTTATAGAACTTGTGCGGTTATAAGGTTTAGGAAAACAAGAACGTAAAGGACGTTCAAGGCTTTGATGAAAATGAACAAAAGCAGTCTTTAAAAAGCTTTGTGGAAACTTGCTGAAAAGGAGATGTTCTGTACCCAAACAAAAAATGTCACTCCTTTGTTTGGATACTTTGCATTCACAGTGTCACCAGCTCCGTGAGAGTTAATGGTCTCTCAATGCAGACTGTATAGCTGGATATTTATTACCAGAAATTCTGCATCTGTTTTACACTACTGCTGTTGTATATTATTGTAACAGACCAGAATCAGCAGTTTTACTTCTGAGACATTATCTTAGTAGGCGTATCATTCTATAATAATTGTGGTCTTATTTAAAAGAATAATCTCTTGCCTGGTTTATTATGGCAATTAAATAATACTGAAGTTCAGTGCATAAAGAAAATAATTAAATCCTGATCTTCCAGCTTCAAATTGTCTTGTGATTAAAGGGCACATAACTGGTAATTATACATAGTCTTTATTCTTGTTCGTACCATCAACGTATGCATGATCTTATGCTTCATTTCTAAAGGTATTTCTTGCCTCAGTTTCCCTATCTCTGTAATAGAAACTTTTCATAATGTTGTGCATATTTCTGCCCACTGGCCTTTGTGCAGTTCTTTCAATATACACGCTTGTTATTCCTGTCTGTTCTCCTTACATAACCATTGAAGAACACAGAGATTTAAAGGAGATCATATCAAAGAAACGTTGATGACAGCTGCGTACTCCTTTGCATGGGTATGAAATGTAAGGCCTTCGGGAGAAGCACATATTTGCCAAGTATGTGTGTTGGAGGAAAAACATGCTTCATCCTGGAAGTTATTCTGTATTTCTGATGCCATGCAAAGCTCTGAGTTAAGATTATTTACTTTTGATTTCCACTTTAAAGATTTCTTCATAACAGGCATGGTTATTAAATTAATAACCCTTTCTGATTTTGATCTTCACAGCTATGTTTTAATTACCACAATGATTAGATGGCTGAGAGATTGTTGCATGATATTTGACTGAATTAATCACGCTTATAAAGATTCTCCCAGAAACTTTAATTGCTTCAATGATTTATGGACCAGTCCCTAAGCAATGTGGAAAAAGCAAGTTCCAGTGCTGCAATGGCCTCAGTAATTACTACATTGCCATTTTACATTGCCATATATCTGTGCAGCAATGTTTAGATTGCCATATTCTGGCCCAGCACATGCAGTGATGTTTTGGTAACCTTATCTTCATGTCTTTGCAGTCTCCGAGGACGTTATCGCCTACCCCTTCTGCAGAAGTAAGTTTGGTGGAACCTTTGGGGGCAGTATCTTACTGTGATTAGAATTATTCACTTCAGCAAATGCAGGTGTTGATTTTTTTTATCAGTCTGCTCCATCTCTGTTTGCCATATAGACGTGTTTTCTGAATATTGAAACTTAACAAAAATTAATTCTCAAAGAAAACATTAGGTTCTTATTGACAGATTGTACAAAAAATGAAGCTACCACTTCTACCCGTTTGTTGTCTGTAAAGCAGAGTCATTTCTCCAGCAGAGGTCCCTTCTTGTACATTCTTCCTTCTTGTGGCACAGGCAGACTCAGATCTCAGGAGCTGGAGGATTTACATGAGCTAAAATGCTGCTCTAAGCATCTAAATATTAAGCCATGTTTGCTACTAAAACATTTGCAGTTTTGTCTTGAAGGAAACATAACTGTGGTTTGGTTTGGTTTTGCTTTTCCCTAGGAGTTTATTTGAACATCACAATAACATGAAGCATTTGGGACGTCATTTGTTAGGATACAATAGATGCCGTTGTGGAAGCATTACCATTTTAGGACTGGGGAATGTTGCTTATTTGCAACATAAAAGTTGTAGTGATTACTACATGTTAAAAAGTGACTATAAAATTTCTTGTAAATCTTCATGCGTTAACATCAGTCCTGTCCCTTTTGTCCTGGTTTGGTTTGCTTTGTGATGTTCAAGGAGAGGCCTTTTTTTGTTTGTTTAGAGGTTTTTTTGTTTGGTTTTTTTTTAGTGGCTTTTTTGTCCCCAGGAAACCGGGTAAATTACATTACATACAAGCAAGTGTCATGTTTTGACCAGGCTGTATGGGGCTTTGGGCAGCCTGGTCTAGTGGGAGGTGTCCCTGCCCATGGCAGGGAGGTTGGAACTAGATGATCTTTAAGGTCCCGTCCAGCCTAAACCATTCTATGATTCTATGTTTTCAGATGCAAAGGGAATCTAATTTTGATACTAAATACCTTTGGATGTAGCTAGTAGAGACACATGCTAAACTGAGCCACGGAGAGCTCTATGCTGCAGCTGTTGAACTCTTGCTGGTCTCCAGGTTAGCTAGCTGAAGGCTAGCTCATGTATCTTGCATGGTACGCTACATACTCTGAATATACAGACATACTCTGGATGCAGCTTCCCTTATGGAATCACAGGAATGTGGGCAAATCTGGGATTATATAGAATTTAATAGAAATTACAGGTGGAGTTGGAACTTTCCAAGATTGAACTCTGACCCAAACGGCAAAAATAGATTGGAGTCTTTGGAACAGATCATTAGAGAACAGTAATAATGAAATAAGTTGAAGGCTTAAGGGGTATTGTTACTTCAGTAGCTTCTGCTGATGTCTTCAGAACCATGAAAGTTAAGTGCTGCTAAAAATGTGTAATGTGCATTTACATTTATTAGTGAATGCTTCTGTTCTGCAGGGTTATCAAGATGTTCGGGATCGCATGATTCACAGGTCTACTAGTCAGGGCTCCATTAATTCTCCAGTGTACAGTCGTCATAGCTACACACCCACCATGTCACGTTCCCCTCAGCATTTCCACAGACCTGGTAAGGGCAACTGCCTTAGAAGTATATGTAAAACTATTCTTTCTTTATTATGTCACTTAGTGGTGCAGTGAAGCACTTGTTTCTCTTAGCAGTGAAAATTTAGGATTGAACAATTGTTGCATATTTTAACATCTCCTTTTCTACCTATTTTTTTGTCCTTGATTGATGCAGTCTTTTGCACTAGGCTGATGAATTTTTCTTACATCAAAAATATGGATCTTCTGGTTTTGTTTCTGATTAATTATGTTTTAAATCTTTGTATGTTTCTGAAAGCGAGCAAAAATTTGCAGCAACGAATCACAAACTTCATTCTGGAATTTCAGAAAAGTATCACATATCTGAAACAAAAGTTATGGCTTGACTATACAGAAGTCAGTAATGTAGCATTCCTCCCTCCTAAAAACCAATTCATTTTAAGCTTGGTGCAGCCATGGGATCTCACATTCTGCAGCAAAACCCCCAGATATTCCAAACTGCTAGTCATTTTTTAAAACAGACTCATAGTTCACAAAGTAGATTTCTTAATTAAAGCCATAGGCAATTTCCTGGGAACATTTAAAAACCACAAACTTCATTCAGTTGTTTAGCAGTGATGAACAAGTTCTATGGACAATATAAAAAATGTACAGGTCATTCAGGTTCCCAGTGCATTCAAAATTACTGGTTGTGTACATAAAAGCAAGATAGGAAAATGAACTGTTCATCCACACCCAAATTGCATAAAAATTTATCTCTAAATGCTGTTCATTGAATACTTTTCAAGACTGATTTTATTGTTTATGGTAATGAATTAAATCTTTGTGATCTGTTTTTAAATTAAGTGATACAGTCGTGCAGTTCCATCTTCCTTGGTGATTACAGCTGAACAGTTGGGATGCCAAAAGCCCATATACAATAGGCGCTGCATTTTTAAAATTAAAGATTTATAATAGAGCCACCACTGTGGAACTTGAATGCTGTAGCCATTTCCTAGTGGGGGTGGGCTGAAAGCAGCTAATTGTGTCTGTCAGTGAATGCCTTATTTAAAGGAGGTGAGACAGAAGCAAATTGTGTCTGATACTGAGTGCTGACAATATGACTGTGTTTTAAGATGACGTTACAACTGAAACCGAAAGAGACTTAAAAGCGTGAAAAAGCTGCAAACTTCTGGCTCTTGATTCTGGCAATTCTGAAGGGATTTTTGCATTTATATCAGTCATATCAGGGATATGAACAAATCCAGGCCTTATTCCAGACGTTGCTGTGATACTTTATTGTCTGTGTTCAGTCAAGGACCTTCCCCAGAAGCAGTCTCTGTTTATGTAACTCTTGTGATGGGCGGATGGGCTCAAGCCAGAGTTTGGATCCAGATGTAAAATCTTCAAAAGTTTGCAGCCTGGGGGATTTTCTGAGAAGATATTTGTTCAAACTTATCTCTGTTCAGATGATCTCATCTTTGGCTCACCTGTTTGTTTCTCATATAACACACAAGTAATTCTGTAGAATTTATCATTTTGATCTTTGCTACCCTGCTTTGGGGTAATTGTTAATGCTACTTTATCATTTTCCTACAGTAATTATTCATGTTGAATAATAGCACATGGATATTTACCATTTTTCTCCTAATGGCACTTCTTATCATCATGTTATTTGCAAGAATAATTTCTCTCTGAATAAACCCAGTGGCCCCAGATAACTTCTCTTTGGCTCCCAGCTAGCCCTTGAGAGAGAAGTGAACCACTGTATTGACGTTGTCAGCATAAGGTTCTTCAAAAATTTGAGTGCTACAAGTTTTGAAAAAGTTTGCAGCCTTTTCCTCCTGCAGTGCCCTAGCTGATGTTGGCAGCATTTTTGGAATGTCTTAAAACAATAGAAAACAGCTTGCATGCCTGCTGACTGACATTTTTTGGTCAGGCACTTTTGAAAACAGCTGCTTTCTTAACTAATTGAACGTCAATATTTGTGATGTTTGCATGCTGGTTGCAGGCTACTTTTTGGTAACAAGGCATAGATCAGGAGTTCATTAAGCCAATAAATGTGATGCCAAATTAGCGATGCAGTTCAATCTGAGCCTCTCTTCTAATACTTCCTGTAATTTTGTCTAACATTTATGAACCCTTCGGTACGTCTTTAACCTTTTTTTTTTTCTCCTTCCTTCTTTTCAGAATCCTAATTGTTCAATGCCTTTTTTTTTTCTTCCTTTGAAGCCTCCTTCCCTGCCTTTCTCTTATTGTTTTTCTTTGTTTTCATTTTGTTCTGCCCCCCGATTCCCTGCTGCCGCAGAGCTGCTCTCTACTGGTGTGCAGCGGTTGTCTTACCTGCGCACTAGCAGTCTCAGCTCCACTCACCATGACTCCTGCCCCAACTCCCCCTTCCGACACCACTTCATCCCCCATGTCAAAGGTAAGGAGCCAGGCCTCCCCAAGGAGTACCCTCCAGGCTGGAGATTTATTAGCATTCTGTCAAAGCTAATAAGGTGTATCTCCATAAGGTTGTCGTTGGCTGTATAGCTAAGCATGCCTCGAAATGTGCCGTTACACTTAAAACGACGTTAGAATAGACATAATGTCCTTTCTTTCGGAGGAAATATGTCATTTCTAAGGGCCCTAGTTGAAGAGTCATCAAGCAATTACCTATTAGAAATATGCGGGAGAGCATTATCATGTACTTTTTAGAACCTATATGTGCCTAATTTAGCTTCTTTCTAAAGCAGTGCATAACAATCACTACAGCAGTTAGCATATCAAATTTAATTATTATGTCCACATTCTTAAAACATGCATTTAAAAATTGACTACAGACATTTCCTGGATGAGAGCAAGGTGATTGAAAATATGGAGAAGAAAAAAATTATATAAAGATCAATGGCAACAAGGAAGTTAATAATTGTTAATCACATCGGCTATAATTAATGCCCAACAAAGTAAAATGAAAATCTCTAGGCCTCTCCTCAACTAGTGAGAATCAGCAGACTCTGCTGAAGACAGTAGAGCTGCAGGGATTTGCACTACCTGAGGATCTGGTCATTTCTCTTTTTCTCAAGCTGTTATTTTCCATGGTTTGATTTGGGGGGAGGGTTGTTCTTTCATTGTGTCCCTTCAAGGAGCTCATTTAGCTCAATAAGCTTTTAGTTATGTTTCTTGCTTTCTGTGAATGTGGTTTTTACTTTTATTTCTGTTGGAGCACTCTCTGGCTGTGCCGCCTCTTCTGTTGGAGGAGAAGGTCATAGCTTGTATCACCTACAAAAGCTCCAAAAGAGGCAGTTGTGTAAGGTGAACATAGATTCTATTCTGGCACCACTGATTTATGTAGGTAATCATAAACTGGAGATAATCAAAAACAGTTGCAAGGAAGTTGTTGCCATGAACTTTCAAGAAATGCTAATAGATCTCAATGTTATAGCTCTTCAAGCATTCAGATCACCATTACTAATTTTACTCTTGCCTTTTCTTAGATGACTTTTGTTAATATGCACTTTCAACTTTCCTATTATGTCACTATGAAAAAAACAAAATCTCACTTCAAACGTAAAAGATTGGGACCCTTAAAAATAGATACAGTGCTCGTTTCAGCATGCAGTTAATTCATAATCCTTGCAATTTCAACATTTCTTTGCTGTAAAACCAAATTAATGCTCACACTCTTTCAAGTGGCATTTTTGTTCTTTTTCTGTTGAGAAAATAGCTTCTTCAACAGATAAATCAGAAGAACTATTGGGAAGCCATGCCTATTGTTTTCAGATTTCAAAGAATTACCTGGTGTGTAGATTAGGTATGTATCTCAGTTATCGATACAAAAGGCCAAGTGGGATTACAAGCACTGTAGACAAAGGGATAGGTATGGTTCTTATCAGCTATGTCACACAAGACGTTGTAAGAATCCACGATTTTCTGAAAATTTTACATTAAGGTCTTAGGCCTGGACAGCATTTATGTGTTGTAACTCAGCAAAGCCCCTGAAAGCTCAAGTTCGTATCACTGTGACAGTGTACACCATCTGAGGATGTGGTGCATTTGAGAAGGGGCAAGTGGAAGGTACCCACATCTTGTAATTCACATGGCTGAATTGAAAGAGTAGTCTTTTAATAGTTGGGTGAGAAAAAGAAGCACCTTCTTAAGGTGACCTGTTTAGTGCCTAGGGTAATGTGGTGGGAATATCCCCATGGTTTTAATTTATTTTTGGTTTTCCTCCCTGTGGAAAAAGGCAACTACTCAAAAAAAACCCAAAAATACACTTTTGTGTTTCAGTTTAACACTGCAAGCTGAGTTCCCTCAGAGCGCTGAGCCAAACTCAGACTTTTATAAAACTTAAACAGATAAATTAATTCGGGGGATTTTTGGTAATGACCTGGAAGAAAACATGAAATAGTATTGCAGAGTTCCCTGATGGCATGCAGACTGGGAGAACATTAGTCAATAAAGAAAGTGAGCAACAGTTTTCTCAGTGAACAGTGTAGCCACATGTAAGCCATGCTTCTAAGTGATGATGTCCATCTGTACATGGTGGGAAGAGCAGTGACTCTGAAGAGGATTTGACTGTTCCAGTGGATGTTAGCATGGGTGGATAGGAAAGCAGAAAGAGATGCTACTGCTAAAAGAGCTAAGTAGAGACTTTAGGTACTTGAATAAGATCTACAGGGGACTGAATTGGTAAGTCCACCGTCCCAGCAGGATGAGTGACATAAGAAACACTGTGGAAGCTTCAGAGAACAGCCATCAAATAATTCCAGATCTCATAGTGAAAAAGTTATGGCTGTTAATGTATTAATGCTATCAAATGTGTGGCCAGCAGGAGTAGGGAAGTGATCATGCCCCTGTACTCAGCGCTGGTGAGGCCGCAGCTTGAGTAGTGTGTTCAGTTTTGGGCGCCGCAGTATAGGAGGAACATTGAGGTGCTGGAGCGTGTCCAGAGAAGGGCAACAAAGCTGGTGAGGGGTCTGGAGAACATGTCTTATGAGGAGCAGCTGGAGGAATTAGGATTGTTTAGTCTGGAGAAGAGAAGGTTGAGGGGAGACCTTACTGCTCTCTACAACTACCTGAAAGGAGGTTGTAGTGAGATGGGTGCTGGTCTCTTCTCCCAAGCAACTAGCGATAGGACAAGAGGAAACGGGTTCAAGTCGCACCAGGGGAGGTTTAGGCTGGACATTAGGAAAAAAATTTTCACTGAAGGAGTTATCGAACATTGGAACAGGCTGCCCAGGAGGTGGTTGAGTCACCAATCCTAGATGTGTTAAGTCGTGTAGATGCAGTGCTTAGAGACATGGTTTAGTGGCAGACCTGGTAGAGTAGGGTCAACGGTTGGACTAGATGATCTTAAAGGTCTTTTCCAACCTAAATGATTCTGTGATTCTAAATGGAAGGATTTGGTAGTGAACTATTCAGTGTCTGCGTACCTGTGTGGTAAGAGAAGGTTCTCCCATATAGCAGGCAAAGATGCAATAAGATCCTATTGTTACACTTAAATTAGATAAAAATCATCATTGTTTCTCTGACTTGTTCAAGGTGAAGATAAGTAGGTGTTGAAGCAGTTTAGGAAAAGTTTTTATCTTTCCATTACTACAAAATATTGAAAGGTACAAAAGGTCAAAAGGCCTGAAGACCTTTGTAATTTTGCCAGCATGTTAAGTGACCAACAAAGTGCTCACAAAACATTAGACAAACAAATGTTCATAATGTTCCCTAAATCAGAACAAGCTCTGTTTCGTCCTGTAAAAGGAATATGATGGAAGATAGTTCTTAATCAGATATAGTCTGAAAATACACAAAATATACATATATGCATATATGCACTAACAGTGCACGTGCACTTAAAGAAAGACAGGATGATAGGGACTGGTAATATTTTAGTTAAATAAACTTCTCTACTGTTACAACATATAGGTGTAAGTGTTTTCATAGGAAGAGATAACATAGTTTGCCCAGTATTTAATTCAGGGGGGTTCTCTGGGTTTTTTTAAAACATTTTGAGTAGTGTTGAGTGAAGTCCAGTTGCACTATGTTGTATGTCCTCTTCCCTACTTGATGTTCATAAATAGATGTTTTTGTTATCAACTGATGAGGTTGATCTGGGTTTCCCACATGATTCTTCATTTGCCGTCCTTGCATACCACATGTGTCCAAGTATCCCCTTTTTACATCTGCGTGGCAGAAAAGAGAGATTAGTCTGGCACTGGCTGCACCTAATGCAACTCCCTGATATTCTTATCCATAGGGGTTTGTCTTGGGTATTCTAGGTGTCTGTTTTCAAAGTTTAAAGAACTGCATTATTTTACCCTTGAGAGTAGCGGGTTTATGTCAACTAGGAAATTAGAGCCTTGTGAATACATCTGAAATGAGAACTATAGCACTGTAGGGGTTGTTAGATGTGGTAGATTTGCAGTGATTCAAAGAAGAGGCATCGTGACCTCATTTGTACTTGTTCAGCCTTTCTCAAAGCCACTTGTACTTTTAGCAGGAAGGTGAACTTGGTGTAAGATTTTAAGGAAGATTCCATAAAGCTGTAGTTTTGGGAGTTTTTCCCTTTAGGAGTCAGAGAATATGGATCATGCCAAAACTGCTTTGGTAAAGGGACATAGTTTCCAAATAAGGAAAGTGGCATACCACACATTACACCTGTGTTATTTTGTATCGTCAAACCAGAAAAGGACATTTAGACCAGTTTCAGTGTGTTTTAATACAACATAATGCTTAAACAAGCATAATGCTCAAGCCTTGTAGACAAGGCCAAATGTAAAGAACTTAGAGGAGTGAAGTGGCTAAATACGCCTCGGAAAATCTTAGTGAGAGTTTGTTGATGTAGCATATATGTTGAATGAGGTGGAAGAGGGTGTAATAGGCATTGGCTTAGACTTCATTTAATCTCATTTGGACTCTCTATTGAATTTGTTCTTGTCTCAATAAAGTACTGTCTTTGCTATGAAAGAATCAAAACAAGTCCATGAATGAAAGAAACCCTGACCCTGCTGAAATCAAAGACAAAACTCTCATTGAGAGCCAGGATTTCATCTCACGTGCCTAGAATTTTTCAGAGGCATTCAAGAATATTGCAAAGCCCCGGAAGATTTCCACATAAAAAGAGCTCCAAAGCAACATGTATTCCTCTGCTCACAGACCTTCCCATAAGGAATCTACCCGCATTCATAGTGAATTTGGGCCTTGGTTTTCACAGGTTCCTGCTTTCCTTCCCTGAGGCAGGTCTCTGAAATCAAATGCTCTCTGTGCGTGATAACTATTTCCAGGGTTTTGTGGATTCAGCTGAAAGCTCTGCTCTGGAAAACAGATGTGCTTTGGCTGTTTCATGCCTTTCAGTTTTGTGCAGGAAATAGGGCCATACATCTGGACAAGATGATGAATGATAGTTTGACAAAACCTGAATAGGACTTAGTGTTTCAGGTGCTGTTGAGCTCTTTTTCCTATGTCTATTCAGAAGTAGAGCAACTAAATTGCAAGTTGACAGAAGGCTCAATGTTGGTTGCATGTGGGGTTATTTGGCCTGGTTCTGTGAACTTAGCTTGTGAATCACACAGTGAGCCCAGCGGTGAACACTTCAGAAGGCAGCAGAAACCTGCAAAAAAATTATATTCCTGACTGCTAGGGGAACCTGCTTAGCAAATAAAGCTGTAGAAAATGGGAACTACCTCATGGAGCAAACAGAATGAAAGAAAAAAAGCCTCTGAATTTCACTCTGAGGCTGCTGTGTGCAAGTGACTGATTTTTATATTAAACTGACTCCGTTATCTCTTAACATCCCCAACCCACCTACACACACACATGTTCAACTTCCTGCCAGGGGTGTGAGAACTAATTTTTCCTACAGTGTTGGCGGAGTGTTCTTGTTGCTTTGTGGAGTTAACACTAGTTATGGCATATCTGAGACAGTAAGAGAGACTTTTCTGTGAAGGCACAGCAAGGAACCCAAATTCAGAACACGCACAGCCCCTATTTGTATGGAAAGCTGCAGGGAGGCCGGCCATGAGGCCCTGGGAGGCAGGTACAGGCAGGCGAGCAGCTCTGCTTTCCTGCATGCATGTACACGTTCCACAGATGCTGGCACTGCTTTCGTAAATTGTGAGTGATCTTACAGCAGTATCTGAAGCACTTAAGCCTCATTATTGGAGTGGGCTCCTCAGGGATGATCTAATGAGTACCTAAGTAGATGTACCATTCCCTTCTGCAGTGGCTGGAAGTAATGAGGCTGCCATCCTAGAAAGTGTAAAGGAGAGTCATTTGTCAGTACTAGTAGGAGTCATTAGGAAGAGAGAGACTGCAGAGGAACCCCAGGAAATACAAGCCAACAGAGACGTCTGTAAAGCAACACATGCCGGATGATACCGTGCTAATTGTCTGCCTTGTACTGTATGCATTATACAACATTACCAGTTCTCTATAAACAAATTATCTGTGTACCAGATACAAGATTAGCCAGTGTTCGTTTATGGATGCAAGCATACTTAGTTGTGTCTAGTTGAGATAAAGAGGTGGGTATAAGAAGAGTGTCTTCCCTGTGTTTATAGAGTTGGTGATAAAGGCATTGTAAATTGAACATGCCCACATTTTAACTACCCATTCCCAACAGGTGAAACGTACTTGTGACTCCTCTGTTATGACAGTCCACAGGTCAATAAACCCCTTTTGATTCTTCTCTTTCATTGAATATACTAATTGCCAATGGAAGCAGAAAGACAGAATGACATGTCTCTACAAAGACTGTAAATTTTAGAATTAATTCTGACTTGAGGCCATCTCAATACTGGTGCTTTTTTCCCTATAAAACAACGGTTTTGCTGAAAAGTAACTCCTCATTTCTCAATGGAAACAAAAGATGATTAAAATCAGCTTAACCAAGTTAGGTGTTTCACCATCACGGTATTTCAAAGGCTGGACAAGTAGAACATGATATTGGAATTGCCAAGTAAAGGACCACAGAATGAGATATGACAATATTATTTTAAATAATTGTTCATACTGTTTTTCAGAGTTAGTAAACCTAGCACTTAAGTGGTACCTGGCCAGAAGTTCAGCATTGCTGCACCCGAAATAGAAAACCACCACTAACTCCAGTGGTTTGAAAGAATGTCATGTTTGGGGGATATCACGTACATTAAGTCACTCAGGTCTGAAATCTGAAATATACAACTGGTAAATATAGAATTTTGTACATGCATTCTTCTGGACAAATTTTGTACAGCCAAGCCCCCTAAACTGTGCACGTCATTTTTAAAACATGTACGTGCAGATGGATTAACTTGTATACTGGCAGAGGCCTCTGTGGCACATCTCTCTCAGTGAGGTTTGTAAAGAGCATTTTTTTTGTCTCCCTTCTGGTGCCTTTTAGATTGGCAGATGACCATTGGAGTAGAAGACGAACTTTTGTGGAAAGTGTAAAGAAAACTTCCTTCTCCCCGCCCTCCCCCAATATATAAATAAGTGTGCTGTGTCAGAGGCTTTGGGTCCTCTAACAGGACGTAGGAAACCTGTAGCTGAAAGGAGGCCTGCAGTTCCTTTTTTGTTGTGTTTTATAGCCATCCTGTACTTGTGTGTCCCCCCACTTTTTTTTCTTGCTTTGTTAATCAGGTTTTCTAGGTTTTTTTAAGCCCTTGTGCATACCGGAAAAATGTAAGGGGTTTGATGTTCCCCTACTTTTCACTGTTGTGGTCACCCACACCCATGTAAAATAAGGACCCGTGTGAAATAAGCACCCGTGCTTCTGCGAGTTTGCACTAGTGTGAAGAACAGCAGCAACATTCTTTTATGGTGCACACACAGTCGTGTATTTGGATATCTGGCTGTTAAACCTCGATGCTTGGGGATCAACCAGCATGGTTCTGCAACAGCCCTCTTGCCCTCACACACATGGGAACTTTCAGGGCCGTTGGATTGCTGTGATGGATTGTTAGGAGGCAAACAAATAGCCCTGGTAAGAGTAATCCTACAAATGGAACAAACTGTGTGCGCAAAATGGAACTTAAGTTTTTAGACAGTAGATTCAGATTTGCTAAATCAGCAGTGATGAAGTATTGTCACCAGAGACAAATTTGGCATTGACAGAGATTTGAGATGGAACCAGTGATAAAGGTGCAGCCACCAGATGGGCTGCATTGCTTTACAAATTATTTTGCTATATCAAAAATTTCTTACCAGAGAGCTAAACCAATGAAAGAGTGTGCATAGAACAGTTACGGCTTTTGATATGGGCCAAATGTCCTAACAGCTATTTTCTATCTCTAGCTTCTATATGCTTTTGGTTTAGGGAACTGCAGTAACTGCGAGCATCTGCTTCTATCTGCTTGGGAGTTGGTTTCATTTTGGGTTTGCTCTGTGCCTGTGACTTTTAACTCCAAATATCAATCTCCATACTAAATCATTGCCAAGTAACCTTCCGTTCTTCTTTTCCATGCTGCCCAGCTAATCACGAGCTGTGAGCACACAACTCCTGCCTGCATGCCATCAGAATGAGTCTGAGCTGCTCAAACATCAACTCCAGCCTGAACATGAATTTTTGTCTCTGCAGGAATATCAGGGGAAAAAAAAAAAGTCACCAGGGCTACCAGTTCTTGTTATTGTTTGTATTTATATTTTTGGTTCAACTTCTTTTCTTCCTGGAGGTTTTGATTCCACCAATTTTGTTTGGGTTTGACTGGGCTTGCTTTTTTTATTGCTCTCCCTCTTCTCATTTTGTTTTCTCCATTCTTTCATTGGAGGCAATGAGCCGTCCAGCGGTCGGAACTCCCCTGTCCCCTATCGGCCCGACAGCCGCCCTCTCACTCCAACTTACGCTCAGGCCCCTAAACATTTCCATGTTCCAGGTAGGAGCTGGCACTGTACGTGTCTCGGTGTCCTGTCACAGTGTAGAATGTAGCCTTTGTAACTTTTGTCTTGTCTCCATCGTTTCACACTGTTTACCATGGGGTGCACCCACAGGGTTTAGAACTGCTCCTGGGCTTCCTGAGAGGAGTAGTGAGTTAAGAAATCGGGGAAGGGGGGGAGTTAATTGTGATTTTTACCTATTCTGTTGGTGAGGTGTTTCACTGTTAGAAAACCTTGGATTTCAGGGTCTGTTGATGGCCTGTGAACTGGACGTGAGCTACCTAGGTCTTGATTTTTCTCACAGTTGCACCAGCTGAGCACCAGCATAACTCTGCTAACTTTACAGGAGTTGGTTTTGATTCAGTGACACACAGAAAAGAGTTGACCAGTGAGCTGTTACCTATGTTGTTCATTCAGATTGTTGTGACTTGTTTCAGTCTTGAACCAAGCAGTTGCAGTTTAGTGTTCCCTTTTTTAAAAGCAGATGAGGATGTTTCTTTACTTGTTTTGTGCAATGGCTTGGTATCCTCAGATCCTGAAGATCCACAAGGATATGTATGCCTCAGGATGTCCTCTCTATAAAGGGCAGTTTCTGTTTTGAAATGAGCTGCATAGCTCTTCCAGCCTTGGAGAAAGTCAGCTGTCTTGGATTTTGATGAGATGAGGGTGGTGTGTCCCTAGCATTGTTGACATGCATCTTCTGACTGCATCAGTGCTAGCTGAAAGCCTTATTATATCCAGTTTTTCTTCAGGTCCCCTTCAGTCTAGTATCCCTTCGCACTGCCAGAGGTTACTGCCTTTCCTCCTTTCCTCAGATCTGGCAGATAAACTGTTTGTGGGAACTTCTTTTTCAGTCAGTGTGACCTGGCTTGGCTAAGGTAGGCTGTTTTAACTGCTTAAGCTAACCTGGCGCACTTTGACTTGCGTAAGCTAAAGCGCACTTGCATGAATAGCTCTGAGTAATGATGTCTAGCGTGGTGGGAGAGCTGTCCTCTTCAGCTGGCACAGTGCAACCACAGAAGGAGCTGTGTTGCTATCCACCTTACAGCTTTCTGGTATAGATGTGCGCAAAAGTACTGCATGACTACCCTTGTGAATTTTATACCTATTTGCTGGTCAAGTAGCCGTAACAGATCACTAACAAGAATTAAGTACCTCAGTGTTTTTGCGTGCAATGAATTTGCCTGTTTAGTCAAGGATGTAGGGTTCTGCAGGGTAAGATTTGCCTGTTTCCACAGATTTCTAGGCTTAGCTTTCCTTAATGCCGAAGGCTGAGTTATCTGCTGTAGCACTTTAATTGGATCTATGATACACAACTTGTATTCCTAAAATGCTTTTTCATTTTTCATTCTAATGTAAGAGAAAACTTTTTCAGGCAGGATGAAGTAGCTAAATGGGTTTCTGACATTAATTTTCTAGTGCCCAATATCTTATTTTGGTTTTCTAATAAGATTTTGACAGATTTTGCACTATAGCACTGATTTTGGATTAACTTTTGTATTTGTAGCTGTGCTGAATACATGAAGCATTGGCTTGGGTGGGAAGGTGGTTTAAAACAAACTGGTTCCTGTCTTAGATCAGTATTTGTAAAAATAATATATATTCTAGACATGCTGTAGATTTACTGCATTAGAGTTCCAGGAAGTGGTTTTTATTCAGGTTTACATTGATAACATGCAATGTGGAGGGCCTTACATAAAAAAAATTACAAAAAAGAAATAAAATCTATCCTTGTGGTTTGAGAATTAGTAGTATATCAGTTAACACTGCATAAATCATCCCTTTGACTCACTGAAGCATAGCTGTTGTTGACTGTTCAAAACAGTGTGTTAGGCAGCTATTTTGTTCTCTGGATTTTGAAGTGAATTGTAGGCTCACTGCATTCTCCTCTACTCAATCCAGCCAGTGAGCTGGAAAGAAAATTGAGCTGTTATGACTGAAGCACAATTTTCCACAAAAGTTATTTGGGGTAGTTTTCCCCAAATGGCTTGTATCTTCACCATTGAAATGTCTTGCTTGTTTGCATTTCTTCTCTAACTTTTAACCCACTGATAATCTTCTGAATGTTTAAAATGTTCATGACTTGGATGCATCCACATGTTACAGAATCGTCTCCAAAGGACTTCATACCACATGTCTTTGACTTTTCACTTGCTCTTATGTTTTCTTGTCGTTAAGTAATCTGATTTTGTATAATACTAGAAATAGCTTTTTGGCTTTATCTTGTGCTACATCCTTGATTTGGTCTGTCTATTGTTTTAGTGTTGGAGTTATCTTTATCTACAACTGAAGTAGTTTTCATATTCCCATTTTTCTGTTTCTCAATTTCACAGATCAAGGTGTCAACATTTACAGAAAACCACCAATCTACAAACAACATGGTAAATGATCCTTCCCTTTTTATTTCAAAACTGGAGTGTCAACTAAATTAAAAGGCATGCAGACTACTGAAAAAGCATTCAGTGTTTACTGTGTAAGCATTAAAAATTAGTAGTCCAAGCTTGAAACAGCTGTTATTGCATGTCCTGCTGAGTGATTATGTTTTAAAACATGTTGTTTCATGTGGATCATATGGTTTAAATCTTGGCCACATTGATATCAATGGCAAAATTGCCATTAACTGGGATTTTGCTGTCTTTTTAGCATTATGATGCCTTTTTGTATTTCACTTCTTAAAGCTTATATTTTCAGAATACAGGTACTGATCATGTTAAAACGGATTAACAACAGACTGCTCTCTGACAGGGACTTCATGGAATATCCTTATTTTAAACAGATAAAGTACAGTAATTTATTTAAACAGCTAAGATGGAGATGTTATTATCAGACTGGAATTCCAAATGTACTTGTGTCTTTAAATAAGAATTTTTAATTATTGAAGATAGTATAGGTGACTTATCACTGACAGGGCTAATTTGATTCTCAGGCCCTGTGATATAGCTCAGGTAGTATGCTGAGTATGCTGCACTTGGTTTTCCAGGTATTTGGATTCTGAGTTAGACAGCAATGGTACTGCTGTAATCTTTTTGGTGTACATTGTTGTAGCAAGTCTGAAATAATAATGGTGGCAGAAGCCCATGGCATTGTCAGTCTTTAGAACTGCAGAGCAAGTTCCCAGTTATAATGGAGTGCATTCACTCTTCCCTTCTGCTGTGAATAGAAAACTTTGAATAGGAGATGATTTTTACGTGATGTGGGGAAAGACGGACAACTCCACTTTTCAAAGACTTTGAGTTTGCATCCGTCTGCCAGATGCTTTATCCAATGGAATGTATTTAGGGTTAAGTAGCAAATTAGCAGTACTCTACAGGGTTTAGATGAACAGTTGGCTGAGAGCCATTGGGCTGAGATGATTAGGAAAGCCCGGGAAGTCCATTCTGTAGGTAGGAGTGAGCATTGCAAATAACACTGCTGTGGTTTTACCTCAAGGTTTTTTCCTCTTTTTTTTTTTTTTTTTTAAAGTTTCAAACCATATGCTCATTTTGGAAAAAGTCTTAACATTATTTTTGTTTATTTTTATGGTTTTAATGTATCTCCTCACCTCCCATTAACATGTGAATGTTTAACCACTGACATCACCAATTCTAATACGTAAGTACTGTTTGAAGTCATGCTTTTGTAAACTCTGACCAGCTTCTTCCATACCAGCAATTATGCTTAAGAGTTTCCCAATCATAAAATGCTTGAAATTCCCAATGATATCTAATACTGATGTTCCTAAACTACCCTGAACATGTTGGATGAGCAACACAATGCTTCACTTCGTTAACAAATATCTTTCTGGTTAAAAAGAAAGAGAAAAGGAAAAGAAAGTCCAGAATCCTTAATTCTGATAGGATAGCTTCTTATAAGAGAAGGTGATTTGAGCTAACAGTTTGCAGATAAGAGGTAGTTAAAGCTGGTTTTAATGTAAACTGAATCCTATTAGATTTATTTTTTTTTAATGTCAAGAAGTGAAAGCCATAATGCACATCCTCACATGCTTTTAAGAGACTTTGTCTTAGACTGAAATCTTAAGTGGATGCCCCATTGCTGAGGTATTTTATTGGTGAGGTTCATTTCATTGCAAGTGCCTTTCCCTGCCAAGTTGATCTGAATGGAGTTTAGTATTTATTAATAAATTTACATCTGCTTTTACTACTACTGCATGCTAATAAGCAAGGGCATGCACCAGAAAAAAAACCCCACTGGTTAAATAAACGTTTGTTTCAGATTTCTGTTTTGTTTTGCAGCTCTTCACAGAAACATAGGAAATAATTAGCATCAGTAGACTTAAAATTAGTGCTGTTCCTCTGAACTTTTTGTTTTCTTGCCCTAGAGGGAAGACAGATCAGTACATAAATCTGATTTCATCTTCATTAATAATCAGCTATCCTTAAGAGATATTGGCAAATACTGTTAGATTTAATTTCTTACTCTTGCCTAATCGTTCTAACACTGTGCAACCCTAGTAAAATCCAAAGCTGATTTGAGGTTATTTTGGGGGTGGGGATGAGGGAGAAGAGGAAGGTTTGATTCCAATCTATTGGCAAGAGAAAGACATTACTTTGCTTCAGATTGCAATTAGAAAAGCAAAACATGAAAATGTTTGCTTTTGAAAATTAACAATTTGCTTTTGAAAATTAAATTAATTGTAAAGTATAAAATTTTGCCAAAATAAGGAAGATCTTTATAATGATACAGATTCTTACATAGCTAAGTTCCCTGATTGCCATCTAGATGCAGCTGCTTTGGCAGCACAGAGCAAGTCCTCCGAGGATATCATCAAGTCCTCCAAGTTCCCAGCAGCTCATGCACCAGCACCCAACGAGATACCAAAGATTGAGACGGACCACTGGCCAGGTCCTCCCTCCCTTGCAGCCATAGGTATGCAAAAAAAATTATACAAGTGATCCATCCTAAAAGGTACTGGTAACCAAAGTAGATTAATACTGGAACTGTAAAAGGGGTAGTGAAGATTGTGTCCACTCCAGGTGTTCACCACAAAGTGCGGTTTTGCTGGTGAGACCTCCAAGTGTCTGTGAATTTAAAACTATTGAATAGCGCTGAGTAGAAGCGGTTTTGCTAAAGGACTTTGGAACTGATTACACAGATATTAACACATAGACAAAATATGTCAAGTCCCGTGCAGTAGTTTAAAAAATGTGGGGTGTCACACAAGCCTGACTTCTTTCAGTTATTATCTATTTAATCTTCTAGTCCTAAGCTAATAGCAGATATTCCACAAAAAATATGATTGCTTCCAACCACATGACTATTTTCATGAGAAGAAGCAATGACTGAAGTGAAACAGTTAATGAACTAAAAAAGTCCTGATTTTCAGAGTTACTGTTTCTACAGACTTTGTATTTTTCTTCTGTGCTCTTGCACTACAGGTACCTCATTTTCTTTTCTTTAAATCATGTGCATGATCATTTTAATTTTTTGTTTTGTTTTGTATTTTTTTCTGTGTTAATTTTTATTGACCCCCATAGTATAAAATAAGCTATCTAGCCTGCTTCATGTATGAAGTCATGTCTGAAACACTGAAAGTGTTGCCTGTTTCAGGTTTCGGTGAAGGAGTGTATGGTTTTCAGTGCAACGGGATTTTCATAGAAGTGCTGGGAGAGGAGACATAGGGTGGGAGGGCTCAATGACCAATTGAAGGGCCTGCATATGCAGCAGCAATTTTTGGAAAATTTCCTTTATATAGGATTGCAACCTGAAAACATTACGGTCACAGTGATAACATCGGCATACTTGAAACTCTTCTGACGATAGAATCATAGAATGGTTAGAGTTGGAAGGGACCTTGAAGATCATCTAGTTCCAGCCCCGCTGCTACGGGCAGGGACACCTTCCACTAGACCAGGTTGCTCAAAGCCCAGATGCTTGTGATAACTACAGCATTATTATGCTGTATGTCTGAGGTGGAGCCTTTGTTGGAAATCTTGGCTCTCAGCTTGGTATCTAGGCAGTGGATAACAGCTTTTAATAGTTTCCAATAAAACTGTTTTGTATAATGGCTATCAGGTGATTTTTTAACACCTTAGAAACTAAACAAGACTGTTTGGAAACTATGAAGATAAAAATGTGTTCATGGATGTATTTTATTCAGAAGTAAAAAGGCATCATACAAGATTAATCACTGAAAAACAAACCCACAAGCTCCAGCTTTTTCAGCTTGTTTGATTTTCTGAGAGTCATATTTTGCTTACAGAGCTGGAATGAGCTCAGCTCTCAGAAAAATGAGTATTACTGCTATAGTACTGAAAAGCCTTGCAAAAGCCTGACACACCAAACAAAAGAATACATAATTTAAATACAAACATATAATTTCTCCATGACTTTTTTTCTCTCACTCTATTAGCATCAGTTTAACACTGCTGTACAAAACATTTAATTGAGGTAAACCTTCTGATACTTTAGTTGCAAAATTTAGTCCTCATTCAGATAAAACAGTGAGTTTGTCTAGCATAAGACTGGTGAATAACTATATCAGGATATAGCCTGTGCAGAAAAAAATACAACTGCTGTCTAAATGCTTGCAGCAATATCATATTCTATGTTTTCATGGAAGTGTCCTGATATCCAAATTGGACCATTTTTAAAGACTATTCAAGAAAATAAAGAATATTCAATAAAAAGTAAGAAACTAATGTAGAACACAAATTAGTTTGCTTCATTTTAGACTAAAAATAATGCCTTTTTTATTCCAAATATGAGTGTCCATTTAGGAGATTAATGTAGTTTAATTTTCCATTTGAAGTGTTAATTCAGATTTGCTTTTCTGAGTCTAGATAAAAGTATAAATGTAAATTAGATTTTCTGTTTTCAACCCTGGGTACAGTTACTGTTGCTGTTAAACCCCATGTTTCCAGAACTAGCAGTCTGAGGTCCTTTTTTCTGTTACATTGGTTCATGGCTTTTCTATCCAGGACTGTTGCTTGATTGGAGACCCACATGCAGTTTAACTTCTTGTTAGTTTTATAAGAAGCCTGATAGCCATAGGGCAGGCTATCTGAGTGAGTTTTATTAAGGGTGATTTTTGAAAAAGTGTTTTGAGTCTACGAGAAAATACTGCTTTGTTTATTCAGTAAATCAAACTGACCAGTACTTTCTAGCATTGAAATCTTCAAGCTGCAGTCAAACTGATATACAAAGCTCTCTCTGTACTGTGGTTTTATGGAAGCAGGAGCTGACATGAGACGCAGATCAAGTGGAAGAGAGGAAGATGATGAGGAACTACAGAGACGCCGGCAACTGCAAGAGGAGCAGCTCATGAAGGTGGTTATAAGCTTGTCTTCATGCTGTTTCTGAAAACCATCCAAAAAGTACCCTTTTGTTTTCTGTATACAATTTCTACTAATGCCACTATCAGCTTTGTTTTATTGATATATTTTTTTTAATTGCAATTTATAGCTCAACTCTGGTCTGGGACAATTGATATTGAAAGAAGAGATGGAAAAGGAGAGTCGCGATAGGTCAGCCCTTTCTGCCAGTCGTTATGATTCTCCAGGTAAATCATGTAGGCAATAAAGCTAATAATGAACGGTGAATAATGAACACCACATATACACATATCAAGCAGTCTCCTAGAAGAGAGGCCACTGGGAAGACCACTTGATACGTGTATATGTAATGTTCTCCCCTTAAAGGGTGGCCTAATTCATTAGCTGGTTTTGGTGAGAGGAAAGTGTTGTAGTTGTCTTTTAACGAGAAGAAATAGGAGGTTGAGGATTTTCAGACAATTTTGAGGAGAGAGATTTTCTAATATAGATAAGGAGTGAGGTAAAATATTCAGTGCCTTTTACATCACACGTATGCTAATAGGCCGGGTTATTAAATTAGAGTAACACATTTTGCTTAAATTGGTGGTTTCTATCACTGTTTTGTCCATCCTCCCAGGAACAGAAAATGAGCAGCATTTACACAGCCAGTGTTTTGGCTTGGGCTGGCATTTTGATTGGGGGTATTCTGTTCCAGAACAAAAGCACAAAAGTCAACTTTGGTTGATTGATGGCTCAGATTCTTGGCCTCACTGCACATTTTGATATACATCTGTGGCCTTCTCAGATCTCCAGAGAAGAGTTTGGGGGTTTTATTTCACACTCTTCATCTACCGGTTGTTGTAGCACAGCAGCTGTACTTCGAGCCAAGAAGGGACAAGATGAGTCTCTTTGGAGTCATCCACTGGAGTGGCTGCCAAGCAAACTAAGATTTCCTCATCTTCCCTGTTGTATAAGTGTGTTGCCTCTATTTATGGTCTTGGAGAGAAGGTCTGTGACTCTCCTTCACTGCCTGTAATGTTTACAGGGCCAGAGTCTACCTGCTCAACTCAAAGCTTATGATTTTTTTATTAACCATAGCACAGGTTGGAGGACTCCTTTATTGGAGATGTGCCCATCCCTCTTTGCAGTGGTAATCAGTGCAGTCATCATTTGCCTCTTGTGGAATCAGTGGTACCTTTCCCAAAGCTGCTTGTTGCTGACAACAACAGTGCCTCAAGTTCTACATTCCCTGCCCTTCTGTGATAAAAATAACATCTGAAAAAAAAAAAATATGCATTCTTATATGGAGGATCTTGTCTGAAGGGGCTGTATTAACTGTAGAGGTGCTGACAATTATGCTGACATTCTTTCTGTTTATCCATCTTTTTATCTGTATTTGAAAACACACTCTTGACATTTCCACATTGTCTTTATCTTGCTTGTGCAATTTCTGAGGTCAGTGCAAATGCTAAGTTGAATGCCCTCGGATACCTTAATTTACTTTCATTTCAGATGAAAGCAGGAGTCACAGAGGTCTGTTGAATCATGTCGTGTTCTCCGAAGTGTCACATCATGTACAGGATAACTATAATTTCAGATCAGAATGCCAAATTCTCAAACTTGTTTGAATTCACTCAGCATTGACCATTCTGATCCTTCTTCTGGTGAAGTCAGTACCAAAAGATCTGTCAATTACAGTTTTGCAGGACCAAAACTAATAGTCGTTTCTCCTTTGTAGCAAAAAATGACAACTGAAGCAGGTATATACAGAGAGAATAGGGTGTGCTAGTCATATGTACCTTGGCTTGTGCAGCAGCAGAAGCTGGGAGCATAAGTGCAATAACAGTTGCACTGTTCAGAGGGTATGGTGGTATATAAACCATGTGTGCCATTTAGGAGAGTGGAATTGAATTGACCTCCATGGGAGACTTAACAGGGAACACATCCAATGAAACCCTGCTGATCTTGGATTCTCCTTGTCCTTTATGTTGGTCCCATCGCAAGGTACACAGCAATACTTTATCTAGCGAAGGACTAAAAAGTTACTTTGCTCTGTTGTCTGATCCTTGAGCATTACTTTCGACTCAGTGGAGAACACTTTGATTTTGAGCCTGGCAAAATCAGAATTTCCCTTCTTGATGACCTGCCACCATGGCATGATAAAGCTGCGTGGAAGGTTGTGATGAGTCTGGGGCTGAGATGTTAGTTTCTTAAAGTCAGTGTGTCTCAGTTGGTTATGTATATGCTTAGCTCTTGTAACTGTGTTTTTTATGCTAGTTGATTCCTCAAATGTCCTTGGTTTTGAGTTTCCATGGGATTTTTCCAGTAAAAGATTTTTCCCTTCCTCATTCAACAGCACATGCTTCAGCCTCCAAAACTTCTTCTCTCCCTGGCTATGGAAAAAATGGACTTCACAGGGTAAGGAGATGGTGATTTTGAGAAGTGAAAGGTGGCTTTAATTATCCATGGTATTTATTTCCATATTAACTGTGTTGGACTTCCAGTTTGATCAAGGTTTGTTATAAGACCGTGTGAAGTCAGACAAAACCTAATATCCCTTCCCACAAACTACATTGTTAAAAAGGCGAGAAAGCAATGCAAGACACATTGTGAAAGTTTGGGGCAGGGGGAGCAGGGAGGCTTAAAGCAATTTGTTACTCCCCGGGTACCAACCTGCTTGTGAAGTCAGGAACCGTGAATTCATGTGCATGTGCCTCTTTTCCTGTTACAGCCGGTGTCTACAGATTTTGGTCAGTACAACAGTTATGGAGATGTGAGTGGTGGTGTTAGAGGTAAGGCTGAGGAGGCCTTTTACGTGCCACTTCATTACTGAACATGTTACGATGTTTGGTCATTTCTGCTGTTTTATTTTAAGGTTGTAGATGTGCTTACTTTATATTTGCTCAGTACATTTTAAATTCCTCTGGTAAACTCAACAATTAAACTCTGCAAATACCTATTAAAAAGTTTGGGTTTATTTTGCTAAATCTGCTATGTGGAGCTGATCCTTGTTTATGCCAAGGGACTGCTTTAGCATTGGTGCAAATGGAAAGCAGGTAACATGTATGTTATCAGGAATATGTACTGAGTTCTGTTACAGTGTTTTCTTTCTCTGAAAATCACCATCCACTGCACAGTATTTAAGAATGTGCCACAGTGAAGAAAGGAGGATAATGCCTTCTAATCCCCGTTTCTGCTCGTAATTTTCATTATGACTTTGAGCTAGATGTGATATCGGTCATTGCATAATAAAAATTGACAATATTTATGAAAGTTATGAAACTTTGAGAGTTAACGTTTTGAAATGGTTTGAGCTGAGAGAGAGAGAAGCTAGTTATCTCCAAAGTAAGATTGATCCCGACTATCTTAGATACTGAGTGAGAAGCCTGCTCAAAATGAAAAGGGCTGCAATGTTTGGAGTGTTTGACTCTTTACAAACTTAAGTCCAAAAGTATGAAGGTTGCTGGCCTTAGAGAATCAGGCGGGATTTTTAAAAGATCAGGTAGACCAGAAGACACAAGGATTATCTGGTATATCGTGACTGATTCCTGTTCTTCCACACTGTAAAGCTGATGAGATTTCTCTTTTGTTTTTCAGATTTCCAGGTAGAGTACAGGTTTTCATCAATCAACTGACAACAGAATCAAAAGCATCTACTTTGTTGTTGAAGTTTGAATTTCTGCTACAGGGAAGGGTTTCTTAAGACAATAGCTTTGATTTTCCTGCATGTTTAAGCATAATCACCAATGTAGACTCTTATCAACAAAAATCAGGCACAGCCTCAGATTCTCCCTTGTTACTTCCCCAGAGCTGGGTTGAGACAGCTCGCGCCAGTTCTGTGACTTGCTCTGTAAAATCCACTGTCTGTTGATATATGAGTTATCTGTAATAGTCCTCCCTGGACAGCTGAGGGTGGATTTATTTCTAGCCTCTCTAGTACCAACCCCAAAAACGTAGAGTCTCTTCTGGAGGCAATTTTCTCCCATACCAGGAGCCTTGAACTCTGCATTTTTACCCTGGAATTTGCTCTCCGGACGAGATGTCTGATCAATAGTTTCCTACAGTGCTGCCATCACAGATGAGCCAGTAAGAGGTGTTCTTGCAAATATGAACCCTTTGACTCCAAATCTTATCTGCAGGCCTTTTTCCAGAATTGTTTGAGTCTGGCTGGCTCCTCAGCACAATCACAATATGAAATGGCAATTTAAGAAAGGGTTTATTTACTTGGATAATTTTGTTAATTGTATATCAAAATCATGATGATTGGAAAGAGAATAAGATTATGGGAGGAGAGAGGAGTTGTCCATGTATTGTGCTCAAAACATTGTTTTGTTAGGAACAGTACCTGTGCCAAAACAGCACCTTTTTACCCTGTCCCTGTTTGTGTTCAGAGTAAAAATTTCCCATTGTAGAGACAAAAAAAAAAAGTAAAAAAATCCCTCAACTGATATGATAAGTGACAGGAAGGAAAGCCCAGAGGTGTAAGAGTGCTTTGTATGCTGTTGGGTGGGATCTGAATTAATACTTCTGCATGTTCATCCAGAGAAGAGCCCTACTTAGTCACTGGGGTGGGAAAAGGACCACCACTCTCTTGGGGTTCCCAGGTCCACCTGGGCAGTAATGTTGGTAGGCTCGGCAGGGAGCTATTGCCAGCCTTAGCAGCGACAGAAGGCTGTGGTGACAGAGAGGATTGAAGGATCCCTCTGCATGCCTCAGAGAAGCGGTAACAGTAGCCATGGCAATGATCTGTACAATAAGACTAAATATTAAGACTTGAAGGAACTCTCAGGGCAAATTCACCTTTGTTTTCACCACTACTTGAGTGCCTTTACCCTCTGTGTGTGTAACCTATGTGTCTGATGTATACCTGTATCTGATGCAGTCCCTTCCGGATGGTCATGTCCCTGGAATGAGAATGGACAGAGGAGTATCTATGCCTAACATGTTGGAGCCAAAGGCAAGTGCAGATGTTATTCACTTTCCTTCAAGACAGTGAAGATTTGACTGTGAAATGCAGATAAAATGCAGGAAATGTCTTAGTTCCCTTGTTTTTCTTTACCTCACCTCAGTCCCTGCTCCTTTTGTGCCAAACCTCTCCCTTTGTTCTGGACTTTGCCTGTTACAGGTGTTAGTACTCAGGCAGGTTGAGGGCAGCCCAGGTGTGCTTCTTGGTTAAGGAGGCTTTTCCAGAGACAAAACAATGGTACCGAAGATGCTCAATAGCTAGTTCTCTGTCAAGCTTCCACGAGCCAAAACAGCAGGCCAAACTCAGTGGGAAAGTCTCAGATCTGTCAGGCTGGAAAAGTGATGCAGGATATTGTGGCTCACAACACACTGTTGAAGCTGTCTTGATTTAAATGTTAATGAAATACATGGATCTTTGTTTCAAATTGGGAGTTAGATACCTACATGTCTGTCGGGATCTGTTCTTTAGCGCTCAGCACTGTTAGCCTGACACCTTTCAATAACGTTGAATTTCTCATATGAGAAATTCTTCAGGAGATTTATTGGAAAAAGAGGCAATATCAGCTGAATATAATTTAAATTGCTTTTGCAGCTATGCCTAGAGATACCCGAGTCAAAAATGAACGTAATATACAGAGGGGATTCAACCAGGGCTGTTTTCAGTCTTATAACTTTCTCTGTTGCTGGTGAACCTTCCAAGAAATCATGATTTTGCCAAAGTTAAAAGGATCAGCATTTCTGCAGTTGTGAGGAGCTCTTTTTGCAAACCAGATTAGTACTTGTGCTTCCGAGTCACCTCCAGACAAACTGTACAAGGCAATAACCCTAGCTTTATAAGCTGAGACCCCAGTCCAATGTATATTAACAAGTGTTTTTATATATTATATAAATAACAGCTTGGGGACATCCTCAGCTCCTGAGATACTATTTTTTATTCCAATTAATTTCTCTCTCAGTGCACTATAAATTCTTACAGCCACCACTGCTGTTGATGCACCCACTGATTTGCAATGTTATTTTGGGTGACAAATTCTGTCAGTATTATTAGTGGTAAAATTTACGGGAATTTTTGTGAGATAATAGATCGCTTTCTGTTGATGCTTACAAAGGTGATGCCAGACCTTGAGCTTGTATGAATTGGCAGTATTTTTATTCACATCAATGGTCCAACACTGGCTTAAACCTGATAAAGTAAATGAAGCCAACTTAAAGTCACCATGAAACACAGGAAAAGTGAAAATTAATAAACTTAAGAATGACCAAATCATACCAAGTGGTTCTCCAGAAAGGACAGAATTTGTGCATCCTGCCACCCCAGGTTGAGACATGCCTTGTTGTGAATATCTAAATATAAAATGTACTTATGACCATAGATCTTGACTTAAACTCTGCCTGTTTAAATACGAAAAGTTACATTTTAGTTTCCTATAATGCTGTATATGGTAGCAATTTCCAGTATCATACATAAACAATGTAATTCAAAGTATAGACTTAATTGTACAACTGTGACAATGTCAGAATCTCCTAAGAATCATATCTTACAATTGGTATGTAAGCACACGTTCTTTAAATTATTATTACTTACAATAAACTCAGTGGTGTGTTCATTGATGCCTGAATCTTATTTATTATCTTTCTGAAAAGTTCATTGGGATAGTTGTTGACAACGGAATGAACTTAATTGCCTAATTCTGCACAGAAGTTGATTAGGTTGAATTTCTTCTAATCTTAAAATAACTGAATTAATAGCATTTGATAATAGCTCAGCTGTCTCTCCAGGAGAGTTTTGGTGGTCTCACTCTTGTTCCCAGTGGGCAAGTAAAACAAGACCCATAAATAACAGTAAAGGCTGAACCAATTGCCACTGAAGTCTACGGAAAAACTTCATTGGCTTCAGTAGGGGTTGGATGAGAACCTACTGGGAATGCTCTTTTCCTACTTGGCAGAGATATGCAATGAGAAGGGCTATAGAGGCTCTGTCAGATGGAACATGAGCTCTCCTAAGTCATTCCAGGCATTTATGGAAGCATCTGGCCAAGGAAAAAGTCCTAAAACAGAGTTTTGTTTGCCAGGGATGATTCTAGAAACTGATTTTGAGGCACATGGTTTTCTGAAATCCTTTCTAAGCAGCATTGTTTCTGTTGGATTAATCTGATTTGACACCCACTGACAGTAAACATTTTATTTCAAACAAAGAACCTGTAAAACAAAAGTAAAATCATTTATGCGTTCAGAAATTGATTATTGGCCAATAACTGATTTGTGTAAGTTCTGGACATTCTTTGCAATGTAAAAGGAAAGCAAGGGAAATGTTTATGGAAGATGTGCTGGACACATACTCTTCTGAAGTAGATGGAGGTGTGTGAGACAAATATTTCTACAAGTGTCTCCATTAATCCATGTATGTATTGCACAGCCAGCAAGCACAGTGGGCAGTTGTTTGAATTCTTTGACTGTCCAAAAAGGCAAAGAAAATCATGTGATGAATTTTGATGAATGCAGTGGCCCCCACTAATCAATACTTTGCTTATTCAGAGTTGCTGCTTTTTCTCATGTACTTTCATGTGGTTCATTTTTAAAAGTCCACTAAGCGTCTGTTCTGTTAGAGCTGCCCACACTTTGGCAACCCTCAGTTAGACCAATGAGTGCCAAATATATTTACCTTAATAAACTCTGGATGAGAAAGTATATTGACTAGAGAGGACTGTCTGACCAGCTGTATTATCTGCACCGTAAAAATCAGTGGGGTGGGCAAGTACACAGTGGCTCTACAATATGAGGCAGTTTGATACTAACCAAGTTCTTGCTGTGCAACTTTAGGGGACAAAAGTGCTGTCATTTCCTTTGAAAAAGGAAATGTTTGTGTGGTTATGAAAATGAGACACATTGTGTTCTTTTTGCTTGAGAATGTAAATACATCTCTTTTTCCCCCTTTTATACATTGTTAACAGATTTTTCCATATGAAATGCTCATGGTGACCAACAGAGGGCGAAATAAAATACTAAAAGATGTAGACAGAACCAGGCTTGAGGTAAGAGAAGCAAGTTCCTAAATGCTCTTTCCTGCTGAAGTTGTTTGTTGTTGCACACTTGAAAGCTCAAACACTGAAGTGTGGGTCTTCCTCGACTGGGAAGATTTCTCAGGACTAAGCAGGGAAAGAAGAGTGCGACAGCCACATCTCCACGAACAGTACTCAGCCAGGAGTCCCACATTTCTGTCTCCCTGCTCCTGGACTGAGCTTCTCGCAACACCCTTATGTTTTCAAGGAATTAATTATATACTTGTAAATTGCTAAAAAGCCCCAAATTGGTGGAGTGTTTTGTAGTCATAAGATCCATATTGGAATGGAGCAATACTTTGTTTGATCTTGGATAATTTCTTAGCTAAGAGTCAGTGTCAGCCATCCTTGAGGATCAAAAGTCTAACTTTAATTCATCCATGAGTCCTGTGAGTTGGCTGATATCAGAAAATATGAGGACTTAAATCTCTGCCAGCAAATAAAAACTGCTTACAGCTTTGTGGATTAGAAAGACTTAAGCAGCCCAGTGGAAGTTAGTTATTTTTCTGTGGAGATGAACGGAAGGGGCCACAAAAATTTGGGTAAGTAACCATTTGTGCACATTTTTAGACTAGTAGATATGTGATCACTAACCAGAATTCAACGCTGTGTTACATTAGTGCCACAGGGAGACACTTTCCCCATCCAGCACACTCTAAAGCAGCTGAACAAGGAGTAACTTGTGCACAAGACAGCACCAAAAAATGTTTCATTGGCACTAGAGATATGTACTGGACAGTTAGTCTGGCCAGACATCTTCCTTCTCAGAACTTCAAATGTGGCATGTCAACCTGCAGCCTTTCTGCAAAGCTTTCCTGAAACCCAGTGTCTGTTTGAACTTCCATATGTAAGCAGAGGTGACTAGCTAAAGCCTGGGACGGGGGCGTGCACGAACTGGGTTTGTTCTCTGGTCTATCGCTATTTGTTGGGTGACTTCAGACAAATCCTTTTTCTGTCTCTTGCTTGTTCAGCAACTGAAATAGTTCTCCTGATTTCCTTCATAAACTTTGCAGACCTAACAAATTGCAAAATTTTATTGATTCACTGAGCACCCAAGTTCATGAGGACTTGGATATGTGTATTGCCAAAGCATTATTATTTCCTGCAATGGTTCTTACGCAGTGACATGAAATCCCTAAGGCACTCCTATCTCCTGTTGTGTCTCTCTGGCTTTAACTGACCATTGCCTTTTCTTGTTTGTTTTGCTTTTTTTTTTCTCCCACATTTTTTTTTATTTTTTTCTTAAAGCGTCACTTAGCACCTGAAGTTTTTCAAGAAATATTTGGCATGACGATACAGGAGTTTGACAAGTTACCTCTCTGGAGACGCAACGACATGAAGAAAAAAGCAAAACTCTTTTAATCTCCCTTTAAACAAGCCAACAAAAAAATGATGCATAGGATATTGTATCATACAGTCCAAACTATTTGGAAGCAACTACTTATCCACCAAAAAGGGAAAATCGCATAGTGGCACCTCTGTACACAACAATTGAACAAGAGGAACATTTGCCCTCCTGGAACACAGGGAGAAAATATGTGGGCTCAGAAACAACACTGATAGTTTTCAGAGGTGTTGACCTGTTACATGATATTATACAAAATAGGAAACTGTTCTGTTCTTCTCCCTCAATGATATTCCCTTTACTTCTCTCCACAATACGATGGACTTTATTGCTAGAGCCAGGAAGTGCCCTTAGGATGCCTTGTAGACTTAAGTAGTTGTAACCGCTCCAAGAACTGGAAAAGAATATATATATATAAAAATATATATATATATATGTACGCGTGTCTGTGTGTGTGCACACATGTATTTATATCTACCCATCTATCTGTGTGTGCGTGTGTGTATGTGTATACATGTGTGTATATATATGGAGAGGAAGACAGATGCTCGGTAGTGAGGGAGAAGCCCTTTGTAACATATCCACATGGTCTTTCACACAACTNCTGGAGACGCAACGACATGAAGAAAAAAGCAAAACTCTTTTAATCTCCCTTTAAACAAGCCAACAAAAAAATGATGCATAGGATATTGTATCATACAGTCCAAACTATTTGGAAGCAACTACTTATCCACCAAAAAGGGAAAATCGCATAGTGGCACCTCTGTACACAACAATTGAACAAGAGGAACATTTGCCCTCCTGGAACACAGGGAGAAAATATGTGGGCTCAGAAACAACACTGATAGTTTTCAGAGGTGTTGACCTGTTACATGATATTATACAAAATAGGAAACTGTTCTGTTCTTCTCCCTCAATGATATTCCCTTTACTTCTCTCCACAATACGATGGACTTTATTGCTAGAGCCAGGAAGTGCCCTTAGGATGCCTTGTAGACTTAAGTAGTTGTAACCGCTCCAAGAACTGGAAAAGAATATATATATATAAAAATATATATATATATATGTACGCGTGTCTGTGTGTGTGCACACATGTATTTATATCTACCCATCTATCTGTGTGTGCGTGTGTGTATGTGTATACATGTGTGTATATATATGGAGAGGAAGACAGATGCTCGGTAGTGAGGGAGAAGCCCTTTGTAACATATCCACATGGTCTTTCACACAACTGTTTCTTAATTGGCAGTCTTTTGAAATGGCATCTTCTTCGTGTGATACAATCTGCAAAGGTGGGCGCTCTGCTCACTTTCAGTACATACCAGTGGAATTTCTGGAAAATGGACTCCTTGTACTTGTATATATTTGCTAGGATGTAGGAAGTGAATTGCTGTGTCTGTTGTCAGTCTTCCCTCTTCCACGCTTTCTGCTTGAATTAATAAGGCTGGAGCTTAACCAGTCGTTTGAATAATTTAAGATCAGTCAAGTAATGGGAATGGTGGAGAAGAGTCAGTTTTCTTGTAATTTAGTCCAGGAGATGGGTGGATGGGGGTGGG
>VYXH01000326.1:1229512-1244594 GCA_013397275.1 Burhinus bistriatus
AAAAACGGGTCCTCACCTTTTTTTTTTTTTTTCCCCCCCCCCCTCTCTTGAAGCGTCAAAGCTCCAGCCTTGATTATTTTTATTTCCTTTTGTGCCTGACTTGGTTTTTGAAGACAGAGTAATCATGCAAGACAGTTTCTGAGCTGCATTGAACTCCTTACTGCTTTCGGTCTTCTTCCAATATGCTGCAGCTTAAAAAACTGCCTGTATATACCTTAAATGCTTCTGGGCAAGTCCTATACAGAGGAGGACATGAGCACCAAAGTAATTGAATGAATGCATTGTGGCTGCAAGGTCAGCTTTTTCTCTTCCTTGGTGCTTAACTGCCAATGCATACTGCACTATTGAGCCCATCTCCTGATATGGGAGAGGGGCATTTAGGTTCTGTGTCTGTCAAAGAACATCAAGGTTTCATTTTTAAAGCAGAAACTTCTGGCACTGGAGACATCAGAACCTTTGTATTTTCTGTTATATGAGACATTGGTGTTAAAATCTGGAAGTCAGGAAGGGGAAACAGTCCCGTGTAGTTGTGAGATTCAGTATCACTGTGTTGAGTTCTCTATATCACCAAATGGCATTTCACCATGAAATGTGCAGGACAGCCCAAATCCTGCCTCTTCTTTGCTGGTTTAGGAAATCCTGTTGCAACAGATCACTGTGGTTCCTTTGGTAAAATCCGAGTTGAAGATTCGGTATATGAGAGACAGATACAAGGGGTCAGCACCTGCTCCATGTCCCTAGAGCTAAGGGAATGGTGAGTCTACGGGACAAGCTGGAGAATATGCTGCCATGCAGATCTGGCACCACAGTCCCTGCTGAACAGAAGTCCTCGGTGAACACTGTGACACACGCGATTGTGAGGAAGCTCTCTGGACTTTACTGAGATGGCAGCAAGGATCAGTTCAACATGTTTTACTTCATTTTTCAGAAGAAGCATCTGAAAGGGTTTTAGAGGAACACTGAGAAGTAAATGGGAATGTCAGGGGCGCTGGCAGTTTGAGATGCATTTTTGAGTGACTGCTGAAACCAAATCCATATGACAAAAGAACAGCAGTGTTTTACAGTCACAGGCTTTCTGAATGTTGGAATCTCAGAAATTCAGTGTTTGTCACCTACAAAATGTGGCTTAACTTTGAGATGAACATTTGAGTTTTAATGCATTTAAAGTATTAAAATTCTCCAAATTTTGTCAGCCCACATCCTATAGACAATACTGTGCTGCTGCCTCTCAAACATAGTAGGCATTACGGGTCTTGTAGCCCAAGTCACCTTGACAATAAACCTTTTTGATCTGAAGACTTGCTCTCTCTCAAGGATGTGAGCTGCCAGTCTGCATTTTTCTATCCCCATGTCTAGATTACTATTGAACTTCTCACAGCATATATGAATACACTACCCAGTCATTTCAGAAATGACGAAGCCAGGTTGTTTTCTCTCCTCTCCACAAAAAAAAAAAAACAAAAAAACCCAAACCACCAGCCTCCTAGCCTGTGAAGAATGACAGGGTAATTTGTATCTGCCTCATCAACTGAGAATTTAGAGCTGCAATTGCAGCTTGGGAAGGAATGAAAAGAAGCCAGCAGAAACAATTAATCTCTAACTGGATTTTTGGGCCACTGCTGGTTCACATCTCACTGGTGTGGAGCATAGTCAGTCAGTTCACAGTCCTCTGCACCAGGCTTAATACCGCTTTATTTCTGGTTGAGAACATGAAGGGTTTTCTGAGCTTCAGTTTCATGCCTATAGTTAATTCCCCTTAACTATCCCAACCATCTACATGTAGACACACCCCAAGAGATCACCTGTCCATAAAACCCACGCTGCAGCCAGCTGCAAGGCGGGGGGGTGTTTTCTGCGGTGGGCTGTTAGCAATTGTCACTGCAACATTTTCTGTTCTTTCATCTGGTCTTCCCACCTAATAAAACCAGAAATGTAGCCCCAGGGAGAATTTTCTTTGTAAGCAATGAATCATTTTCCTAGTATCAATCAAGTAGCATTTTCTTGGGCAGTTCTTTGTAATTCCCCTCTTCAATATTCCCTTGAGACATGTCAGGGGTTGGACTAGATGTTCTTTAAAGGTCCCTTCCAACCCAAACCATTTTGTGATTCTATGAATATGCCTTAAGTACATGCTTCTATTTCCCACAAAGCATTTGAGCTTCTGATAAAGTCCCATCAAACTCAGTGCTGTCAACAGAACGTCATTGCCAAGAGGACCGAAAAGTGATTGCTTTTTTCTTGGTTTTTTCCCCTTTTCTGCTTTACGAGTGATGTAAGAGCAAAGACCTGTCGAAACACTGCTAAATAACCACACACATGCTAAATGTACACATGCTGGTTCTCAAACACAGGTGTACATGTAGCATGCACACTCCCCACTTGGAGTTGAGATACTATATGAGTAGTAAACGTGGAACTTCCAAATAGTGCGTAGTCGTGAATAGATAGCGGTCATTAAGTTATGAAGGTTGTCACTTGCATACGTGCTTGTATCTGAAGGGCTTGTGGATATTTGTGATGTATTGAGAGTGCAAAAGACAGGGTCAGTTTCCCACATCATGGAAGTGCCAGGTTGGCCACAAGTGATATCATTTAAAAGGCCTCCTCAGGCATATGTGAACATTTGCAGCACCCATCCCTGGCAGTGCTTAGGTGGAAGGGTAATACCGTGTGCAGTAGTCTTCGTACTAACGGGGAATCCAGAGACCTGACTTACTGGGTTTTGTGCCCTCTCCAGATACTGCTCTGATAATTTCCGTATGAACAGCTAGAGAACTGTTTTGCGTTACAGTGGGAACAGCTGGCCATACCCTCTGTACCCGTGCCTTAACGTAGCGTAAGCTCCAGCCTACCGCAAGTCAGAAGTTGAAATAAATGTGTTGAAATAAATAAATTTATCATCTCTGAAGACAGTAGAATTAAGCCAAGTTGAATAGCAGATTTGGAAATTACTGAACTGTCCACTATTTCTCAATGAAGCAATGTGATCTATTGTGGCCTCAGTTCAGGAAGCTGAAAGTAGCATCTCAACTCTGCCAATGTCCTATCCCAAACCTGCTAAACTTTCTGTACAACTGGAAGAGTAAGTTCTTGTGAAGTTTGGTCACAGAATTTCTTTTTTTTTTTTTTAAATTGTTTGTTATTGTCTGATGCTGGTGTCATTTAAGACAGGTTTTAGTGGCATCTCAGAAACATACTTGTTTTCAGTTTCATTAGTAGCCTTTCATTAAGTATGGTTTGTGATGCATTGTGGACGTAGCTGCAGTGTGCTGTGAAAGGTTAGACTAGGAAAACAGTAAGTTTCTTAATAGCTGTATGTGGGACAAGCTAGCTCTGTGGCTCCAGTAGTGCTCTTACTTCTGTCAAGACAGGGGTCATCTCTCCTTACAAAGTCCTATAGTCCGAAGCCTGTGGGCCTAGCACTGAAGTGCTCACTGCCCTTTCTCTGTTGCAATTTGGAAATCCTTTCTCAGCCATGCAGTTCAGACGTCCTGCTGTTCAGGGGAGGTCGCTAGGAGTCTGTTTTGTAAAAGTTTGTTACGCTGAAATTGGATGCATTTTAAAGTGAAAACCCTTCCTTGCAAGCCATCCTCCTCCTGGTGTATTTGTACCATGTCAGGTAATATCGATGCATGGAGAAGGGTTAAGTTCTGGGAAAGAGACGGACTGGCATAAGCTCGATTTCTCCAGGGTTTGCCAGGGTGGTGGTTAGCAGACTTAGAAGAAAACGCAGGCTTGAGCCTGTGGTACTTGTTTCAAACTGGGGGAGTCAAGCTTGGAGCCCATAGCTTATGAGCATCTACGCTGAAATTAATGGTATGAAGGTGTTACAAGAAGTGACAAAAAAATTAACCCCCAAAATGGTAAAAATATGAAAATCCTCTAAACTCATCTTGGAATGACTTAACCCTAGCTCATCCTGACTCAGGAGGAGATCTTGGCATATTTGGGCCATAGCCTCGTAGAACAGACAAAATGGAAACGGCCTTTCTTCCTCTCCATGATTCGTTGCTTTTCTTCAGAATGTATTTGTGGAGGAGGATGTCCACATCCTGCAAGTTACCTATGGCAGTAAAAAAAACCACTCAATGATAATGATGCAATAAAACATGTGCAGGAAACAAGAAAATGAACTAATCTGTCCTGAAACGCTAGTCATCTTTCCATGTCAGACAGACACTTCGGGTTGACTCCACAGCCCCCTTCCCCATTCAGGTAGCCCCAGGTCATGGTCCAGTTTGTGCCCTGTCAAACTTCTTGGCCCTGTCAACACACCTGCTAGAGCCCAGCATAGTCTTCAGGGTAGACGCATAGCAAGGGCTGGTTTTGACAATATGTGGCGTGTTTTTACCCCATTGCTGCGTAATGAAGAGCTAGAGAGAGCCACCGAGCACTGTGATAGTAGTACAATGCACCTTTCTCTTTCAGTGTGTCTTATCGCTGTGGGCTGCTGGACTGCTGTGGTTGGCGAGTTTTGCCTCGTGATTCCTCCCACACACCTTTTTTGTGCTTAATAAAATAAGAAACAAAAAAATGTATCACAATGCAAAGATACAGAGTTTTTAGTCAGACAACTCTGCTGGCAGGAGCTATGTGATGCCCGCGTTTGGCAGGCAGAGAGGAAGTATTATTAATTTTAATGTAAGCATCAGTGCAGGAAGTGGGAATATAATTGGCCATTAATGTTGTTTGGCTGTATGCAAATAAATTATTTGTTGCCCAAAGGGCTTCTAACAGGGAAATAGATTTCTGCTAATGATTTGCTAAATAATGCTTCCCATGTGAAGAGATAATCCTTCCACATGCATTGCAATCTTTCTTTTGAGGTGAAAAGAGATGACTGAAGGCAAACAGTAACCTGTTTTATCAGGAACACCACCGTTAATGTAAGTTTTGCTCCCAGGCCTTGCAAAGCTGAGGCCCACAGGACCTTGCTCCTAGGCATTAGGAAATAAGTATTTCAAGCAGCAGAAGCAGCTGTGGGAATTCCAGCGGTGCCTTACCAGGCTGAGTCTCTAGCTCCCTTGGGCGCTTTGACAGGTCCCACTGGACACTTGCCTGGGCTTTTGTCACTGAACACCTTTCAGAAAGCACTTCCCCCCCAGATGCAAAACCACTGAAATCAGTGGAGCCTCTCACTGACATCCGCACGTTTTGGAGCGGGCTCTTTCTCGGCTGGCTAGAGCAGGGAAGTCTCTGACTGCCGGGTGTGCTCACAGCAGCGAGCTCTGTATGCCACTACCGGGTCAGTCCTGTCCCAGCAGTGCGGCTTGGTCCTTGCTGACAACTCTTCCTGTAAGGGGGCCTTACAGCTAGGAGCGGTTTTTTTTTAAGCTTTGGAAACGGAAACTAATTTTTCAAAGGTATATTTTCCTTCAAATCGGTAGATTTTGGCAATAGGATTTTTTATTATTTTATTTTTGCTTTCTCCTCCCTCCATACATTACAAACCAGCGTTTTGGGGAGGTGTCCCTGTGTTTTCCATTCATCTGTGAGACAGCTCTCGTTCTGAGTCTCTGTAAAAGTGAATCAATGTCTTGTCTGTACAGTAAGTCTGCTTGTATGCATAATGAAAAGTTGAGCTGGGTTGCCGTTCTGTACAATTAGTGTTTCCACTGTCATACCGCAAACAGCACATACTGCACTCCTGTGCCACTGTAATCTGCATCACTGTTGTACTCAAGTCAATGAATAAAGTTTGGAGCTTTATTCTTAATCGCTGGATTCATGTTGCCTCATTTATTTTGGGGGTTTTTTTTCATCTTGCAGAGTTATATCAAAGTCTTCTTACAAAACAGGATGTGTTCTCAAGAGAGGGAGAGGTGAGGCATGAATGACCAGAGCAAGACAGTTTAACGGTTACACAGCTTCAGTGAAATTCCTAGAATCATAGAATCAGTTAGGTTGGAAAACACCTTTAAGATCATCTAGTCCAACCATCGACCCTGATCTGCCAGGTCTGCCACTATACCATGTCTCTAAGCAATTATGACACAAGGTTTGAAAATGGACACAAGGTTTCCAGTAACGAAGTCACTAGAAATATTCGTACAAACCACACAGGAGCGTTAATTTTGTGTGGTCAATTTGTGGTTTAAAAGGACCTGAGAGATCAGCGAGGTCAACCGGGTCATGCTGTTAACATCAGCTTCACAGGCTAAATGGTTTCCTTTCTTTATCCTGCATGCAAGTTCAGCTAAAATTTTAGTCCCCAACTTGAAAAAATACTCATGTGTCTTAGTATTTAAAGTTAAGTGTTTGCTTAATTACCTGGAGCTTAAACCTGCCCGCCTTGCTCTGGGTGTAGAAGGTAGGGGATGATGCCATTCAGGGAAACAGGGCTATAAACACCTGTGAATGTGCTGAATGCCCGAGTCTCCAGCAGACTGTAGTGGGAGCAGAATCAAGCACAGGGCACCTCAGAGGAATCTCTCCCGATTGCTGTCAGTGCCTCAGAAGAAAGACATGTCAAGGGACTTCACTCACTATTGCGTGTACATATCCCCTGGAAAAGAAGCCACTCGTACGCAGCTCTCTAGATGACCTGCCGACCATCTTCACTGAATTAATTTGAGCCTCCTTCAGTTATGGGACCTGGAGCAACCAGAGCTGGAGCCTCATTAGGACTGGCCTCTGGGCTTGTTTGTTAAAGGGGAGGGGGGTGTGGCGGTGTTACTATTTGAAGTGAAGCCACTGGGGATCCTAAGAAAACCTCAAAGAGGGTGGGAAAGAATCTTGCTTCAGGCCATTGCTCATGTGAGCTGCAGCCCTCTGCTCAGGGGCAGGAGCGATGCAGCACACATCCTGCACAGTGTCCCTGAGCCTACAGAAAGCCCCTGCAGCATCGGGATCTGTGCCCTGCAGATAACGTGTTCCCCGTCTTCTCTTCCGCTCCTCAGCCCTCCGAGACTCATCCCTGCCCGTGCCCTACCTTGATACTTTACATAGGTTCTCTCTCACAACAAAGGTGGACACCAGACATCGGGGAGATGTTTCCTCAGTGCTCTGCAGGGCAGGACCCCACTTATCGCCTGCCAGCCTGCAACCCCCAAGCACTTCCATGTTAGGTGCTCCCTGGGCATCTGCTGTTAGCCTCCCTGGGCATCTCCATGCAGTTAGGGAACAAGGAAGGTCTGCACGTGGAGCATCTGCTTAGAAAGCCACAAGTGTAGGTCTATGATTTGGTCCTGGAAATTTTCTTGACAGTTTCCCAACCGTAGAGCAGAAAAAAATGAAGTCTCCCTTCTGAATCAGTCTCACTTACTCTTGAAAATCCACTGCCCAAGTCTCAGCTCCTTTCCTGTAGCAACAGCCACCTTCTGGTGCCAGCCCTAGGACATGTCCTGCCAACCCAAGCTCTGGAGGTCCTAAGCAGCAATCCCCCATCTGGGGATCTTTGACTCAGCAGTTGAGCAGCGCGATTGCTCCATTACAGCCTTCCCCAGCCCAGAGCAGTTGGGAATATTATCGCCATGAATGCACTCCTACGTGTAGAGCAAATTCACAAGGATCCGTTCCAGTCATCAGCTCCACAGTGAGACATTGCTGGCCAGCCTAAGTGCATTTTTAATTTCCCTCCAGTTAAATACAGAAGCCCAGTGAAATCTAAGTCCAGGGTTTCTTTTTTCTTTTCTTTTTTTTTGTTAGACCGTTTTCCCCTGCTCCCCTCCTCCCCACAAATAATGTGAGGTTTATGACCCCTGAGTAATGACTGTGGAATGCACTGCATCCTACAGCCATCGCAAGGCATCTGGCAATGGGAATCTTCACAGCATGTCAAAAACACACAGATAATACCACTGTAAATAGCTCAGATCAAAACAAGTCAAATGTCAATGCTAATTTGCTGTCAAGTATATAGCCCAAGACCACTTCCTCCTGCAAAAAGAGAAACCCAGTTCCCAAGTGTGACTTGCTCTACTGTCAGAAGAAGCTTGTTCCACACCAAAAATCTCCCCGAACTCTGAATGAACAAGAGTGGGTTTTTTCCCCGGCGGTCTTCTTTTTCTGTAGCTTTTGTGCCTGTCTGCTGCTGAGTCCAAGGCTGGGAAATGAAACTTCAGTTTTGCCTGCCATTTTTCTATTGTAAAAAAAGGACTCTTGGGAGGGATACTTACTGTTTTCTATGGCTCAGTCAGAGGGCGAGAGAGAAAAGTTGTTCCAGGAGTTCCCATTACAAAGCATTTTTTCACATAGGCTCACTTTTATTTTTTAAGGACTGGGAGATTAAAGAGCCGGCAGCACTGGAACAGGAAGTTTGCTGTATGTCCAAAGGTCAGGTGGGTCTCAGACAGCCACTGGTTCCAGCTCTCTTTTATATACACACTGCAGATTAAAATGTACATCCCGGACTGGATGTAGTAGTCATGGTAGTGATGGGGGCCCAAGGGCTCGGGGGGAAAGGAAGAGAGGGGGAGCAGGAAAACGGCACAGTGCAGTCTCTCCTCGGGCTGTGATTTCATAAGACAAACCACTGGGCGGCTGTTCAGCGAGCTTAAGGTATTCCCACGCCCCCACAGCTTTTCCCTGCCATCAGATATGTCAGCATGACTGCTTGTGGGGTCGCTCTCAGTGACATTCGGGAACTGATCCTGCTTAAAAAAACATTTTTTACTTTTTATTTCATCGCAGAGAGTTGCGGTTTTTTTTTTCTTTTTAAATGGAGTCAGTTCCCTGCTTTGATTTAAGCATTGGCCTCACAAAGCAGTTGTGCTGGCATGAAAAATGGGGTGGGCACAAGTGGACAACAGGGTCTGAAGAAAGAGTGAGAGCAGAACACATTAAACTGCTGGGGATATTGCACAGTGTCATGAAATCAGAGGCTCAAGTCCATGGCAGAGAGGGCAGGTGGTGGCCCTCCTGTAGTTCCTTCAATTCCAGCAGTGCCATCACACCTTCTATTACGAAGAAGTCAGTTAAGAAGGGCATAATTGTACGGGTGTTGGGGTGGAGATGGAAAGGGTGAGACCCATACACTCTACGCTAGATGAGTGTCCGGAGGCAGACAGGAGAGCGCCTCTGCTGGGCACTTGTACCTTGGTGGGTGTTACAATGTCTTTGCTAAAACTGGGGCAATAGTGTTTGGAAACAAGTCTGGAGAAGGCGATCTCCACAGACTAGAGCCCTTCTTAGTGAAATTCCCAGTCTTCATAGTTGGCAAGAGTAAGGGGCTAGACATAAATTAATAGTGCATCCCTGGGCAGCCCAGTGAAGAACCATCAAAAGGCAAGTTAGGTCTGGCAGGAGCAGGCTGACTTGGAGACTGACTGCTGTTGGATGTCTCCATGCCGTGCTTGGGAGTAGATCCATTATTTATTTCCTGTTATTTGGGCTACCCCAGGCCCCATAGCACCAGGTATTGGAGAGGAGAGTTGATGGTAGAACCAACCCTCTCTTCAGGACTAGCCCAGTAAGGCTGCCAGAGGGAAACTGCTCCCCCTTGGCCGGCTCTTCTGGATTTAGGCTAGATACTGCAGAGAAAACACAATGCAGCTGAGTCCGTTCATGGAATTCATTGACAAATGCTTTGAGGTCTTTATGTGAACCAAAGTGTTTGCTGCGAAATAGGAGACAAGCTAATAATCGAAACAGGTTTTACAATGAATGAACTGCTGCTGAGAAATGCCTCCTTTACAGCCTTGATACCATGCTGGATGTTAAACGACTGCCAGGAGCAACCTCTGTGGTATCTCAGTTAGCTCTTACTCTAATTATCCTTTGCAGAGGAGTCCCAGCTAGATGAATGAGGACTGCAATATAAAGGACTTCAGTAAGATTTATCGATGTGACTACATGAATAATTCCCTTTGCAATGGTGTATTTAAGAGCACAGATATTGTGGGAGGAGGAAAGCCAATGTTTGATATTTTGAATCATTTAAAAGTGTGTGTTTTATGTTTTGGCTTTTGCTGTTTTGTCTCCCCCCCCCCCCTTCCAAAAAAGAAAAATAAATGTTTAATCCTCTTACCCGCCAGGTTTGTGAAACAATAGTAGGTAATTGAAAATAAACATCTGCTGAGGCAAATAAATACTGGATCATCTACATGGTCTGCCATGGTGCTCAGGCAGCCCCGAGCACACCACTTCAATGCTCCGACATCGCTCTGAACTCTTGGCACTCAAGGTTTGGTTTTTCCGTAACTAATTGTTCAGCTTCCTGAAAAGTACATTTGTGCTCTTTCTCCCTCGGGAGTAATCCCAGCAGAGGACCCTCCGGAGAATTGTCCTGTGTTCTGCCAGCTCAAGCAACAATGGAGTTACCACCAGGGCAGAGAGATCACCTATCTGATCAGGGGGAAAAGCTAACTGAAAAACTGACCCCATGAGGAAAAAATGAGTAGCTTTTAGTTGTAACAGCAAGTCCGCCAGCCTCGACGTGCAGCCAACCTGTGGCTAGTGCTGACATAAGGGAGGGGTGAGGGAAGGCGTTACCATTCAGCGGCAACATGTTTTTAAGCAACTTGAAAACACCTCTAGCAATGCAAGTCCATAGGGATGTCAGCTGAAGTCACAGCGGCTGCTGTCCTGCCAGGCAGCCCTGGCCCTTCCCGCTGAGGGTCAGGGAGACCCTAAGGATGCCGTGGTGGAAGAGTGGTCTGAGCCACCGTGACTATGGGCACAGGGAGGGCTCTGCCCCGTGCCCCTTTCCTGCAGTGACCGCACTACTGAGCCACCTGGGTCTTCAGAGGAACTTGTAACCCATTCATTGAAGACTGGAGTCAAGAATGAGCCTTCAGGAAAGCATCTTGCCCTAGTAAGGGCTAATGCTGCCCAAAGGATCCCTGCCTGTTGCTGCTGCCCCCATTCTGCTCTTGCCTCTGGAGTCACCTCCCTCGAGGGGGTACATTCGACATGTGACTTTCTTTTCTCCACAAACCCTCCTCCTCTTACCTTGTCTTTCTTTCCTCAATCAGATTGTTATATGGACAAACGTGCCCATTACTCTGCTTTATCTTTGCCTAGCAGACTCCTAGTAGCCTGTGTCTGCTCCCACAGGCTTGGCCCTGTCCCACCACAGTTCCATCAAAGCAGAATTAACCCCTCTAAAGGTCCTGGGATTCAACTTAGCCTTCTCCTCATGAGGACACCCAGGCAAGTTCACCCAAAATTAACTAAACTAAATTTACTAACCAACCCCCCTCTGGGCGTTTTCAGCCTGAATTAACATGTCTTCAGTCAGACTAGCTCACTGTAGAATGGAGTAAATGAAAGCAAATTAAAGACACTTAGAAACTGAAGGTTTGGGAAGATGTTCTGCAGGTCTCATGGGAGATACTCAAGCCATTACTGCTCACCAGCTCACCACCGCTCCTCTGCTGCGTGTCACCACCTTAAGCTGCAGCACTGAAGCAACTGAAGGTGCGAGCATGGTGTGCAACCACAGGCAGGTTATTTCAAGCACCCTTCCTTGGTGGTTGAACTGCGGTGGCTTTGTGCTGAGATCAAAGTGCCACAGCAACAACGGTATTTGGTGAGTGGCCAGTGAGAAGCGAGGAGGGGGCAGAACCTGCACTGAACAGGCTCCTGGACAAGATCTCTTGATATAACTTCAGTACTGAGAATTGCCCATTAGCAGAAACCTCTTCCTGTAGCAGGGGCCCACATGTCCCCTTACTGTGTCTGTTTGTGGTGAGAACGGGCAAGCTGTGGTCCAAGATGGACCGTACGCGTTTGTATAGTCATCTCCCAGCCCGCATTGTCTGTTGTGGCTGGAGCTCTGCGCTCCCTGGGGATGGACAGATGACGGCTTGCATGTGCAGGGTCCTCGGGCGTCGCGGGACACTCTGCTCCTGCCACTTGTGCATGAGGTGATACACACCGTTGCCTAACTTAGCTGGTGGCGACCCTAGTGGCCTGTGCCCCTGGGCAACTCTCCCAGTTGCTCCCCCTGCTCCAAAAAACCCGTTTCTGGGCACCTGGCCTGCAGTGTGAAACAGCCTTTGTGTGATATTTTGTCAGCTACAAATAATTGAAAAAGGCCTGCATAAAGTCCTAATTGTGTCACAGAACAGGCTCTTCAGTCATCCATCTTCCTATTAAACTTGTGAATTTCAGCTACTCAGCCCCGTTGGAGTTATTTTCCCCTTCCCCTCCTTCTTCTTTTAAGCTTCTATTTATATTCTCTCAGTTGTCTCTGCCAGAAGATCTCATGTGGATACATTAGGCCTTTTCAAAAGGAAAGTTGGATTACAGCGATTTTTCTCCCCGTAGGACACAACAGCTTCATCATTCATAACAGAGCAATACACTATAACTTCATTATAGATGGCATGAAGCTGGCCTATTTAAACAGAATACTTAATGATAGTCGGGGAGGCAGGAGAAATTCAGCTCCATGGGTCTATGTGGGAAAAGGGAGACTGCATTTTTTGGTATTTACTGAGGCGGATTTCTTGACTCTTAATTAAATCTCTTTTCACAGGGAAAAAAAAAAACCAAACACCAAACAAACAGTGGAAGATTTGAGTGATATGGGTGAGATCTGTTACCTGGTAGTTACTTCCACTTTGACAGGTAGTTTGACATACCCCGAGATCTAATATTAATAGCAGACATGGGGGCTGGGGTGGAAACTTGGCCTCCTCGGTAGTACTCAGCCTCCACTGAAACAAATTGCGGTTTGTTGGTGCTCTCCTGTATGGACCACAGGTTCTCGTTCCTTTCCCTTTCCCACTTCAGCAGCGCTGACCTCAGAAGTGTGCTCTGCTTATTGACTTTGGCTGAGGAGAAGTGGTTTAGGCCTAAAGAAAAAGCTGCGGACTGAAAAAACCTCCTTTTGGGGAAAATGCCAGAATAAAAAGCCTTCTGTGAGCTCACAGTTGTCATCAGACCACAGTTTGTGGTGATGATGGGGGAAGCTTAAAAAAATCCCAGTGAAAATGTAGCAAGACGTAAAAATTAATGTTTTCCCATATTTTGACAAAACTAGTTTTTCCTCTTGCCTGGGTAAGTTTTGGTGGTGCTGAAAGGTGCCAAGAGTTCAGCTCTGCTGAGGTGAGTCCTCCATTGACAGCTTGATACTCCATACAGGGGTTTTTGTAACAACTTGAGAGAGATTTTGATCAATATTAGTTTACTGGTAAAATCCATAACTGTGGATGAAGTTTCTAATACTTGTTCAGCTGAAAGCCATCATTTTCTACCCAATCCTCACAAAAACTAGGACCGTGGCTCGTTATGTATCAGAAATCTGTATCAGAAAGTCTTGGGAAGCTGATAGCCACGTCCTGTGACATCTGTGAGCGCTACATGCCAAAATACTGTGTATTGATACCTGATGAGGTCTGCTGGTGTGAGCATCCCCATGCGGAGTTTGGAGGGGAGGGGAACAAAGAATACTTTTTACTTCTTTAACTGGTCTTGAGCACTGTCAAGGAAAGCTGAGGGGCTTCTCTGGAGGGGGAAGAGGGTCTGAAGTGGAAAATAAATATAAGGAAGAAATCTCTCCAGTAGAAACAAATGCCCCAGCTGTTGAGCACACTGTCTGGTCAGCATGTCTCATACTTTGGCCAGAAGAAGGTAGTCTATCTGTCAGGGGAAAGAAAACAATTCGTGCTATTAAAGCTCCCTGTAATTTGGTCTAGAAGCAGTTTGGACTCGACAACTGAAAAGGAAATGTCAAAGAATGGGAAGCCAAGAGAAGCTCATCAAAAAGACATCTGGTCCTGCTGTCCTTAATGGGAAATCCCCCCCTCCCTCCAGCCACCCTCTTCCCAGCCACGCTCTTTTGAAACAGTTAATGTCTGAGAGAATCCAAAACATTGCTGGAATGTATCAGCAACGAAGCTTTTGTATAGCTGAGCAGCTAAACAGCTCTGGGTTTGTTTGCGTTAGGGCTGATTGTCTTGCCTTTCACCAGTGAAAGTCAGAAATGGCTGGACAGAAGTCGGTAGAGCAACACCACCGTAAGGCCAGTTTAAGCTGGGGGAGAATTTGGTCATCTCTTTTACGGCCAGAATCATGAAGCGCTTCACAGGGAAGCAAGAAGACCTCGAAAGGGACACCCATAGACAGGGTGCTTGCAAATCTTGTAAGGTGAAAGATTCATGTCCTGTTCTCCAACTGAGTACTCACTCCTCTTCCACTGAACAGTTTTGCTTTCAACAACCATGCTATCCCAGACAGTGTCCCATCTGCCTCTCTGTTTCTTCTGGCCCTTTCTTCACTGACTGGGCCCCGGCAGGCTCCCAAGGCCTTCCTGGAACCGAGGAACTCATTTGGTCTGCTATAAAGCACCCATAAAGGTTATTTCTGGGGAAGGATGTTTCATTGCTGCTCATGCTCCTGAGTTGGGATCCTGGGATCCTTAACACATTTCTGCAGTAAGCCACGTAGCAATGTCATTTATCACATCTCCTCTCACAAAACCGCGTTCACGGAGCCTGGGTGGCTCAGGGTTTCAGCATGGGATGTAGAGTCTGACTATACGTATCAGGACAGTTAGCAGCGTCCAGCTATTTAGACCTCCCTGGGGAATAAATGGAGGCCTCAGTTCAATTTCCCTACACCAACTGTCTCCTTCACCCCCCAAATCAGAAATTCTGGAAGACAGGCAGAATTCAGCAGACCAAGAGTAAAAGACATTGGTGGGAGCTCCATAAACATACTGAACTCCGGCCAGTGTCTGCTCTGTGCTCCTGATTAGAGGGAAGATCAAGGAGGACTTTCAAGGAGACAGCTGAGCTTGTGACTGATGATCCCTCTTACCTAGTCTCAGCTGTGTGGTCCCACCTGCCTGTGTGGACATGTTCATGGGGTCTCCTCCTTCCTTCCAGCTGCAGGTGCTTGCCATTTACCTGGTATTTCCTCAGTCTTCCCTGATTCTAATGCAACCCAACTTGGGCTAAGAATCGGCCATTTTAGTTTTCCACCATTTCAGCAGGGAAATTGGTCCAATAACTGTGAAAATGATGCTAGGAAGAGAGATATCATTTGGACAGAAGCAGAAGGGGGAAGAGAAAAAGACATCTGCCTTTCAGAGGCAGCAACATCGTTTAGCTGGCTCAGCTGTCCCTCGGTCCACAGGCTTCATTGCTGTTCAGGGGGATCCACATACGGACAAAAGTAATTCCCCCCCCCCCCC